>DVQM01000419.1:0-17796 GCA_018231645.1 Heliconius ricini
TGACGTTCAAAAAATGAAGCATGTAACTTCTTATTTTGAATAAAATGATTTGAATAGAATTGAATTGACGTTAAGACACTCGATTCTCCACTTTCCGCCGAATTCTAGATTGCGTGTTGTGTGACGTAACTCGAAACTCGACACGCAATCCAGGAATTGTAGCATCAGCGGCTTTGCCTCGACACCAGAGTGAAGAAATCAAAATATAAATTTATATAAATATTTCTTTTCCTCGAGTGGGGATTGAACTACAGGATTGACTGCCAGTCAAACTATGTGGTCCTGCACCGCGACTGACCTAATGATGATGACCTTTATTTTGGATGTATATTGTTTTATTTTCAATGGAGCAAAGTTTTTTTTTTTCATTTCAACCACTAATATTAAGTACCGTCTGCCCATCTGACATGGGAAAAGCATGAAGTTTATCTTATTTTGAAATTAATTTATTAAATTACTTTTATTATGAATAAATTATTGCTTTGTAACTTTTAAAGGGTGATAAGTAGAATTAAGTGTTAATCAAAACCTGAAGTAATTACTTCAGTGCAATGCCATCATTACTTAGTGAGCACATTTGTTTTAGTAAAAGCTTGTTTTTATTATCTATTATTATTCTTAAAAAATATATATTTGTATTATAATATATAAAATTCAATGTAATGCATGTGGGAATCACAAAAGTTAAAATATATTTATATATTTTTAGCTTCAAGCCGAAAGGTTCCTTTCAGGTTCCCTGTGGCAGGGTATGGCAACACCTGTTGTTATAAATCTGTTCAAATTGAGACACTCCCATTTCCCAATTAAAATTTTAGGGACATTATGTGGTGAGTGGCAGGATTCAACATGCACTTTTCATATTACTAGAGCCAGAAAATCAAAATATTCAATATTTTATTTCCTCAAGTGGGAATCTAACCTACAATCTATTACATTTACAGTGGAACACTTGTGCCATTGCACCACGGCTGGCCTCATTTCAGTTAGTCCTATCAATAAATAATATATATAGCAAAGACAAACCTTAAAAGTAGAAAAGGCATCAGAGGCAATATCAAAAGTGGATACTTCTACATAACGGAAAAAATTGTAAAAGTCATCTGAATACAACATTATTTTGGCTAGGGCTTCATATCTAGCACACTCTCGTAACATAGTACCACAATTGGAAGCAATTTCTTGGTGTTCATATCTACAAGATAAAAAGTTGATTATTTTTTTAAATAAAAACAAAGAAATATGACAATATTTAACATTTCAAAATTTGATTCTCGTTTAGGGGAAATAAATTTCATTTTCTCACTCTGGTAGCAAAACAAATTACAAAATTAGACAATCTACCTATGACCACGGACTACTGCAAAGAGTTCGAAACATAGGGTTTTCAAAATACAAAATATATGCGATTAATCCGGTTAAAATAGTTTCATTTAAAATGTGTAATAATCGTGAAAATCAAAGAACTTATTATACAAAATTGTTTAAACGTGCAATACACAATGTCTTAAAAAATTGAGCGGAAAGTGGAAAATGGATTTGGACATTATGTTTAAAAATATAATACATGTTGATAATAACACATCAATATTTAAAAAATTACACACACACACTTACCCAGACATCAAAGTGAACAATATTTCTGGTTTAGTACAAATATATTCAACTGTAGGTGAGCGAGTGCCAATTTGACGTCTAAGAACGTTGTTGAAAACTTGGGCTACATCCTTTTTGCCTTCAAAATCAATACGATTTAAATTCTAAAAAGAAATATATTTTGTTAAAATATATTACATATATTATGATAAACAGGGTATATATTAGGATAAATGGTCTTACTTGGATTAATAGCAGCAGCAGATTTGTATTATAAAGCTCTTGTGCAAGTTGGGCAACAATGATATCGGTTTGTGGTTCTGCATCAGAGGTACCATAGAGCATGTTCTTAATCAAGACCTGTATTACAAAAACATATATTATTTTTAGTGTTGATTTGATTAAAATTACTGTAAAATAATATAGCCTACCAAATTTTTGCTAACATCTTCTTGGGCCTTTTCAGCTTTCTTATCACCTCTTTCTAACGCTGTGACAGCATCTTTCAAAGACCTTACCAACTCCGCGGGGCTCTTCTGAGATTTCCCAAAAAGAGGCATAGTATTGTAATTACTTTAACGATAGATCTTTGTAAGAAACGTCTACATAAGATTATACCTGCAATGAACATCAATAACTTAAAACAGATTATCATAAGATCGCAGCACTAAGTACATGCACTTGATGTTCACTAGAATGCAAGAGAAATAAAAATGCGATTTGACTAGTTTATAAAACGTTCGCCAACCTGGCACTCTATAAATCAACATTAAATATATCTAAAAATGGATCAAATCCCTCCCGGCATACGTTAATAATATGAAATTTCACTCACTGCCTAATATTTAATAAAATAAAATTATATCTAGAGACAGCACAGGCAGACGAAACGAACAGCTGTGATGTCAATACAAATATTGCCAGCTATTTAAATTAAAAGTCATAATTCACAGGTAAACTATAAAAATAATAACAAGGAAATTTGTGACATAATATGCTTAAATTATTTTTATATAATATTTTTTTAAACTAAGCATATCTATACATAATACTAATACACAATATATTCCTCAACTTAATTTAAATACATTAATATTTATTTGTTTTGTATAAGGAGTTCAATTAGTGACAATGATAAAAGTCGATTAGTATTAATCGACTTATTATCACATTTACTTCTACGGTAATCTTCTGGCAATGGAAGTCGCCGCCTTCCGTTGCTAGCAGATGCGGATGGAGAAATATATATCTAGCAGTGGCTAAAGACAGGATGATGATATGGTGAAAATACTAACCTTGTTACACAAGAGGAAATATTTACATTTTAAAATATAAATTAAGATAAAAACATACATTTAAAACTAGGAAACAGACTCTACCAACAAGATAAGGGTTCAAGCCATTAGTTAGTGGATAGATTAAGGAACTTCACCACAATACTCACCGGCTGAAGTAATAATGCCTTCTGCATTTAATGTTAGACTAAAAACGTAAATATCTTTTGTATCTATTGTATTAACTTTTATCGAATGGCAACGTTATACTATGCGATATACGTATACATCATACTATTACTAATACGTCAAAATCAAAAGTTGAAGTGATTCCACAGAGTGTGTGAACTTACATTTAAATCCACGAACGTGGGCGGTGGAATACGTCTTAGGTTATAGGTTGTAGTAAATATAATATTTTGTATTCAAAAATATTAAGAAGAAATGGCTGAGGCAAACGAAAAAATTTCAAAGAAGTGAGTATAGTGTGACGAAATAAGACAATCAATATGTTTATTTTGAAGAAGGCATTGCCAATTTTGGCGCACAGAAACTTAAATTATTTAACAAAATCTGTAAAATATTCGTCAGCATTAAATACACGGTTGGTTTAATTCCTAACATTAACAATATTGTATTGGACATTGTGATTAATTTCTATACATTTATAGCGAACTCAAACGGAGGCTAAAAGCCGAACAAAAACTTAAAGAGAAAGCTGAGAAGGTAGCTCAACAGCCAACTGTTATTGCCGAAAAAAAAACAACAAAAGCAGAAGAGGAAATTAGCCCTAATGAGTATTACAAACTTCGATCAGGAGCAGTAGCAGCTCTTAAACAAGGAGCTAAAGAAGATCATCCATATCCTCATAAATTTATCGTTACTATTTCTTTAGAAGAATTTCTTGAAAAATACAGTCATTTGAACAATGGAGATGTGTTGGAAAACATCTCCGTATCTGTAGCTGGCAGAATTCATTCTATAAGAGAGTCTGGAGCAAAACTTATATTTTATGACTTAAGGGGCGAAGGAGTAAAACTACAGGTATATTTTAATTTTATATTCCATATATCAGTTGATATTTCTTATAATAATGAATATTTACTTTTTTTATAGGTAATGGCTAATGCAAAACTATATGAATCTGAGGAGAAATTTGCTAGTGACACTGATAAACTTAGACGAGGGGATATAATTGGTTGTATTGGAAATCCTGGTAAGACCAAAAAAGGGGAACTTTCAATAATACCAAAAACAATAAAATTGCTGTCTCCATGTTTACATATGCTTCCACATCTACACTTCGGCCTTAAAGACAAGGAAACCAGATTTAGGAAGAGATATTTGGATCTAATTTTAAATGATAGAGTAAGAATAATCATAATATTTTGTGTCATATGGTTTAAAAAATAAAAATAATTAGTAATATTAACTTTTAATGATAATCAGTTATATCATAAATCATAATGATGTTTATATATAAATATATTGTTAAGTTTAAATTTAGTTTTTTCATTTTATATTAAATGTAAAATAAAACTTATTTTTAGGTCAGGCAAACTTTCTACATAAGAGCAAAAATAATATCTTATGTAAGACAATTTCTGGACAACATGGGCTTTTTAGAAATAGAGACACCAATGATGAACATGATACCTGGAGGAGCTACAGCAAAACCTTTTGTAACTCACCACAATGACCTCGACATGGATCTTTACATGAGAATAGCTCCAGAATTATATCATAAGATGTTAGTTGTGGGTGGATTAGATCGTGTGTATGAAATTGGGAGACAGTTTAGAAATGAAGGTATTGATTTGACCCATAATCCTGAATTCACAACATGTGAGTTCTATATGGCATATGCTGATTATAATGATCTGATAATTGTTACTGAAACACTGTTATCTGGGATGGTTAAAAGTATCCATGGTACTTACAAGGTAATATTTCTTATCATTTGAATCTTGTGATTTATTTAAAATTCCAATTATTCTATTTAACTACAATTCTTATTTGTTTTTATTTGTGTGATTACTGCAAATGTAATTTATCGCAAACAATCATACTGTTTTCTTACCCTTATAAGGACATTTTTTTATTTACATGGGACTACTAAATTGAAACAAATAAATATACTTAGTAAAAAATTATACATGAATAAACAAAAAAAAGGTATACTTTACCTAGAAAACCTCTACTTGGTTTATCAATAAAAGGCTGCTGTGGCACATTGACCCCAGGGTGTGACTGTAAATTCAACAGATGTGGGTTAAATTCTCCCTGGGGAAATGATATATATAATATTTTCAGTGAGAGCAAGCAGTGAGTTCTGCCACTCAACAGGCAATACCTTAGGAAATTGATGAAAATGTGAACAAGAGATTGTCTTAGACTCTCTGTCTTGCCTGCTATGTGTGGAATACAGCTGAAATAGAAAACTAAAATTGAAATTAATTTTAAACATACAAGGATACTTTTAGGTAAAATATCATCCA
Source organism: Heliconius ricini (assembly GCA_018231645.1). Classification (NCBI taxonomy): domain Eukaryota; kingdom Metazoa; phylum Arthropoda; class Insecta; order Lepidoptera; family Nymphalidae; genus Heliconius; species Heliconius ricini. Next base: position 5,369 of record DVQM01000419.1, read on the forward strand.
GACGGCCCTGAAGGTGAAGAATTGGAAGTAGACTTTACCCCACCGTTTGCCAGGATGCCAATGATTGCCACACTTGAGAAAGTTCTAAATGTGAAGCTTCCACCAGCAGATAAACTGCATACTGCTGAAGCAAATGCAATCCTCAGCCAATTATGTGAAAAACATGAAGTAAGTAAAATTGTAACAATTCCACCACTTAAAGCTCAAATCCCTTGAAAATTGGGTGGAAAATGGAAAAGAGAGCATCTTAACAATTGATTATCTCTGCCTACCCTGGTATATGTGGGATACATTGAGTATAATGCTTTAATTTTTTTCTCAATTTTTTAGGTTGAATGTCCTCCTCCTAGAACAACAGCAAGACTTTTAGATAAACTAGTTGGAGAATTTCTTGAAAATCAATGTATTAATCCTACTTTTATTTTGGACCACCCTCAAATCATGAGTCCATTGTCCAAATACCATAGAGAAATACCTGGACTTACTGAAAGGTAATATGAGCAGATATATAAAAATGATTGTAGTCAATACCTTAATTTGACTTCTATAAAACTCCACTTTGTACATCACATCACAATGAGATAGCATTTGACTGTGAACAGGATTAACTTGAGCTTGATCCTCACTCAGAGGAATGATTTTTTTTTGCCACACTTTCTCTACCAGAGCTCCCCGTGGAAGGCAAAATGTGACATTGAATTTGGCCATTCACAGTGTCTTTAATTTGGGTATGAAACAGATGATGGAGTGTCTTATGACAAGTGGAGAAGTGGCTTAATGTCAGGGTCTCTCGTTCACTTCTTGTTCTTAAGTTATCTGAAACATAATAACAATATGTTAACCATTATCAGCTTCCATTTACACTTACTAATTAATAGTAACTAATGTAAATTTTAAATGAATTTATATGTACTTCATATTTTTCTGTATAGTATCTAAAGAATCATTATATTGAATAAATAATTGCTGAGATAACTTAAATGCAGTATTGGGACTTGCATTATTAAATAATACTAATGACTGATAGTTTTATGCAAAGGTTATCATTTATACAAAAAGTGGCTTAAAGTTTATCATGAATATAGTTCATGAGGTATTGGGATTTACCAATAAAATTAAGTACTGACGCCATTGTGGCGCAGTGGAACAGTGTCTGAATCTTAACACAATTGTTGTGAGTTCCATTTCTGTTCGGGAGAATGAACTATTTTTACTTTCACTCTTTAGCAAAACAAAGTGCTGCCAACAGCCCAAAGTTTAGTTCTCTTTGCCTATTCTGCTATCTCTCTATATATATAAAAGTCTTGTATTACCAAGTGACTGACAAATAAAATATAGACGAAAGAGGCGGCGTAATTTGTTGAAATTTTGCATATAGTAGTTTTTGTAGGTGTCTTGGGAGTGTATGGGGGCTACGAGAGAGTAGAAGCGAAATTATAAATTTCAAGATGCGAAAACCGCTAGTGCCGGGTAAAACGTGAAGATAAATAAGTCATAATATTATCACATTTATTTAAAGTACAATATCATCTATCTTAATAATCTTTCTTTTCTTTTTACTAATTAATAACTGGTAACTAATACAGAGTAGATAACGTTCATATTATGCAATTACTTGTTTTTAGGTTTGAGCTATTTGTGATGAAAAAAGAAATTTGCAATGCATATACAGAATTGAATGACCCAGCAACTCAAAGAGACCGGTTTGAACAACAGGCTAAGGATAGAGCAGCTGGTGATGATGAGACACCGCCAACAGACGAGGCATTTTGTACAGCCCTTGAATATGGGCTGCCCCCTACAGCTGGCTGGGGTCTTGGCATTGATCGTCTCACAATGTTTTTAACAGACTCTAATAATATTAAAGTATGTAACTAATTCTTAAATATGCTACAATGTTTTTTTTAATAACATTTAATATGAGACAGCTGTTTAGATTTTGCTATCCTAGATAGATTTTGCTATTTATAACTGCAGTGTGTGATGTTAACGTGTAATTATGTTGGTTGTGAATTCAATTCTCACTCAAGGTTAAGAATTATCTTTATTTCCCTATTCTGGTAGCAATACATATTGAAGCATTGGCTTCCGCATGGTTTAGCACTAACTATTTATATACAGAATACAGCATGAAGCTGAAAATAAATAAATTGTTTTAGTCAGCATAAGTAATTATTTATTCTGTAATGTTAATATCATAAGTAATTGTTTATTCTGTGAAATTACAGGAGGTGCTGCTATTTCCAGCTATGAAACCTGATGATCCCAATAAACATAACATTGAAGAAGAATTGCCAGCAAATGGACCTCAAACTCATAATGGAGCTTAATTTAAACTAAACATGAAGTTTCTGTATTACATACAATATCTTTTAACAAATAATAAAAATATTAACAAATGAATTCCTTTATTTTTAAAATATGATTTATAACTTAAATCACAATTTCATATAAATCTATAAAAAGAGAATTATTATTAGTTAGGTGATGGAATTAAAAATTTTATTAACCAACTTCCAAATAAATCTACTAGTGCCGCCTTTGGAGCACATTCTGGAAATTTATTAATAATAGTTCTAGACATGCCCAGATCTTTTGGCAAACTACAGAGATTGTTGAGATCTTTGAGTTGTGCAATTATTACACATTGTAAATGAAACTCTTTAAATAGGGTAGATAATCTATTTGCGATTATGGACTACTGCAGTGTTTGAAACATTGAGATTCCAAAAATGTATAATACTAAATAAAATAAATCAGCTTCAGGCTGTATACTGCAGACAGCAGTGCAGATGGAAGTCAGTATAAAGAAGTGTCTTAACACTAGGTTAGGAAAGAGGGTAATGAAGTGCCATTCCTGTTTTCCACCGAATTCTGGAGCCATTGGGTTATGAGTAGTGAAACTCAATACCGAGCTTGACACCACGGCAAGGAAATATAAATATGAAAATGTTGCTAAAGATAATAAAAAAATTGTAATACACATGTCATCATTTGTTAAATGCTTTTAATTAATTCCAATAGGTGTTGGAATTACTAACTAAAACACAAATTGAAAAAAAACTTTTAATTATAAATAAATAATTTACTATCTTAGTCCTCCACAAGGTCCTCAGTAGAATTATAATGTTCGCCTAAACTATACATGTGCCTATGATATGAAAGTATCAAAGGTGGACCTTCAAATTCACTTCCTTGTTCTAGTGCTTCAGGTCCAGTTGCTTGTATTATAACAATGGGACACCTTAATGTATTAGATATAGCTCTTATTTCTAATTGTCCTCCCCATACTTTTGTATCACTTATTTTTTTACAATATTCTTCAAACTCAAAATCAGTGAGCATTTCATTGGTCTCCGGATTACTAAGAAATGGCATGAAATCATCCTTATTTTCTAAAATATGCATAGCAACATTTTTTCTTAAATCTTCTACATGTATTATTTTATTATATTTTTTTTGTAATTGATGCGCAACAGCTTTATACAAGCAATCACCATCCGAAGGTATAGCAAAAATTTTCAATCTTCTTTCTTTTAATTTTGCATATATAGCTTGATTTTCCAAATTTCTAGGCCCATTACGGTTTTCTTTTTCTTGTAATTTAATTTCTATTACTCGATTTCTTTCTTGCTCCAGCTTTTTATCACGGCGTTTTTGTGCTTTTGATATTTTCGTTTTATGTTCATTTTCTTGACGATCTTGATTTATTTCTACATTTATATTTAAATTGGCATTTTCTTCATCATTAACTAATTCAAGTTCTTTTTTATGACGTATTTCAAGGTCTGCTTCCAATTTAGCAATTTCAGATACAAGCTCCTTCTTCCTACTTTTATCATTTTTCGCTGTTTTTTTCAGAGCTTGAATTTGAGCTTGTAATTCTTTTTTTTCTTTTCTATGTTTTTGCTGCAAAGAAAGTTCACTCAGAATTAAATTTTCTGCCATTATCAAAGTTTTTTTTAAATATATACAAAAATATGTGAATATTTATAGTAATAAAAAATAAAAAGGTTTTTTAGTTTAGTGACAAGTGACAATTATTAATATAATAATACGATATAAGTAAATAATATTATAACATCTTATGTCAAATGTGCTCCACTGGCACGCCCACAGAACACATATACCCAAAAGGCACTCCTAAAAGCTATAAAATAACAACATGTTTTGGCAAAACCAAATTCTACTTTAATTACAAGTCGCAAAAATCGATAACTTTTTATTAAATATGAAAAATTAAAATACTTGAATATTTTTGGCGAAGAACTAAATCAAAACATTTATTGTAAATTAGTGTAAATTATACATAGGCTAGCCACTCACACACAATATTATTGTAACAATATTGTTCGATATTTGGCCCCGCATAATATGCAATATTATTGATAATATTTCATCATAAAATCTGAAGCAGCCGCTCAGTAGCTTTATGTATATGCGTACGTGTTAAATTTAAAATGGTCAGAAAGAAAAAAGCCATCGCTTTAGTTATTGTGTTTAATTTATTTACAAAGAAAAGAAAATCAAGAAAGAAGAGATGAGAAAAAAACGGAGTTAAATCATTTAAATATCATTAATGAATTGCGACTAACAGAGGATGATTTAGATTTGTATATTTTTTAAATTCTTTCTGAAAATTTGTTCGCAGAGAATTTTTTTATTCTTAACATCAGCTCTTAACAGTTTGGTTAATTTTTTTTGTTTACATTTAGTAGCATGTCTAGGGCATTATTTTTTTTACTTTATCTCGATAGGCAGTAGACGTGTTCCATAACTCTGGATACGTTTTACAAGTCTTAATCTTTATTACTAGACTTTTCTAGTAAATATTGTTTCTCAGTGGTAGTTGTTGTATCAACATTGTCTTCGCTATAGACACTTTTATCGTCTTCTATTTTCCAATAAAAAGCTTAAAAAAATAATTTGAAATCTTTCTCAACTACAATATTGCCACGTGCCCGCAACCCCTTATATTATTGACAATAACCCTCCCCCTGACATTGCGGTGACAAAATCAGAATTTCTAGAAGTATACAATAAAATTGAACAAAATTGAAAAATCGGCCGCAAACACAATACAATTGGCAATACGTACTTTATTGGCAATAATATTGTGTGTGTGTGGCTAGCAATAGATAGCACAGAATAAGGATACCATCCAAGCGCCTACTTTAGTAGATACAAAAATAAGTAACTTTAAAAATAATATCAAAATAAAGAAATTTTGATATTTACTATTGCGGCACGGCAGTAGGTGGGTAAAATATATTTACCCATATCATAGATGTTGTACTTGAAAAATAAAAACATATTACAAGAGGTAAAATTCTTGAATAACTTTAACAATTACTTAAACTTTTGTCCGTATTCTTCAAAGCATATAAAATAGGTAAAATCTAACAAATATTGCTAGGTATGTTTTGTTTTGTAGATATTGTGTTGTTTTGGAGAAGTTACCGTTTGAACACTTCATTCATAAATGTCAAATTAGAAATGAGTAGTAAAACGATTTTAATCTGTTTGCGTTTGCAAAAATTTTGGAATATTGAATTGTAACTATAAATATTTTTAGGTTGCAGCTATTTTGAAGGAATCTGTGTTTATTTTTAATTTTCAACATATAATTAAAATCCAGTAAAGGATATTGTTAACGTTTGTTTTCATATAGAAATTAAATTTGTGTTATATTTTACCATGAACCCTTGTTCTGTGGCAGCTCCACAACAAGACATTGAAGGAGACGGCAGGTGGAATAGCATTGTAAGTTTTGTATTGAATAAAATGTAGTATTTGCTATTTAAAAACGAAATATTTAAACATGATATAAGTAAGACTAAAAGGACGCACGAATTAATTTTTCTTGGGCAATGACTTTCCAGCATAAAAGATTTCTTTCGGACGCAAAAGGCAAAGACGGAGATGTCATTTTCATCGGAGATTCCATTCTCCAGGCATTAGAACATACAGAAGTGTGGAATCAGTGGTTTGCACCACTTCATTGCCTTAATTTTAGCATCTACAATGATCAAACCCAAAATATACTATGGCGTATTAAAAATGGAGAGTTAGATCATGTTGATCCCAGGGTAATATGATTTTTTACAAAAATGAATATTCTAATATATTATTTAAGTGTACCAGCCATGATGTATTTAATTTTTTTTTGAAGTCTATTAACAGAATTATTTATTTTAGGTGATAGTTTTACATGTAGGGACTAATAATTTCAATCATACGCCGGATCAAGTCTGTGAAGGTATCTTAGAAATAGTTCATACAATCAGAGAAAAACACCCCAGTGTTTACATTGTTCTGCCTGTAAGTAAAACAAGTTTTTTTCTGTAAAAACCCCTTAAAATATATGTGGTAATTGTCACTACTTATGTCTTAAATTTTATTTTAGAGTCTTCTTCCAAGAGGCCAATATCAAAATGTATTGCGAGAGAAAAATGATAAAATTAATCAACTTTTACATGAAAAAGTTGCTCAAATGAATAAAGTTGAAATGGTATCAATAGACAAAGGATTCATTCAAAATGATGGAACAATAAGTCATCACGACATGCATGATTATTTAATTCCTACAAATGCAGCTTTTAGGAAAGCTTTTGAACCAGTATATGACCTTTTGCAGCAAATACTATCTGAAGGGGAACCTGAAAAAGACTTAACACCTTCTGAATAGCCATAGACAAAAAACACTTGGTAGCTTTTTATGCAGCAAGCTTATTGTGATTGAATATTAGTACTTAAAGTTAGCTTTTTTATCTTAGACTTAAGTGTCAAATATTTTATATTAATTTATTATTTTCTAAATATACTTTTACATTCCAAATTAATAAATTGATTCATTGGCTGTGTTAATATTTTTAGGCTCTTGGTAGATCACAATGCACTTACATATAATGAAAATTTAGGAATGGGCACTGAAACATACATTACACAAAAAATATATATATTGGAATAAGTTAAAAACATGATAAAGCCGAACTGGAAAACCATATCATATAGAAAAATATATTGCTTATTTACATATATTTTTTATTGATAATACTTAGCTCTTCCTTTAATTTTTAGCAATTTAAGCAGTTTGTAGTAGTTGTGTTTTTTATCTATTTAAACACTGAAAGTGTAATAAGTCAACCTGATGTATAAGTTGATCTCAAATCAACCAAACTTGAAAAGAAAGGTTGTATTTAAGACTATTCCAAAACTGCCCTAGGGTTAATATACCTTTTATCAGTATGGTATCTTTTATACTATTCGGATTAAGCTTCAATTTGCATGTTAATATTTGGATCATATAGAAGCAAATAAAGCTAAGTCCCAAATTCAGATCAATATTTGGAAAATTAAATAAAACATGTTTTCTTTAATTATTAATATAATTCTAACAATTCCTGTAACTTTTGAGGAAATATTATTGGGCTGTAACTAAGATAGACAACATTGTGTATTACTACAAAATAAAATAATCATTATTAAGAAAAACATTGAAAAAAATATAAAGCAGATATTGTAGTTTTCTTAAAAAAATAAGATAATGCTGTATTTGTTTTCTATATGATTAATTTGTATGTTTTTAATATTATACTATTAATATATATTAAAAATACTAGTGATGATGTCGAGGTTTATCTTTTTGTGCTACAAGTGCTAGTGGATAAATTATATAAACACAGAACCATTGACTAATTTATATATTTTTTTATTTTTACAGAAAAAGGGAGTTTTTTTTTAATTTTACATCTGTACATATAAAAAAAATCACATTGTAGAATTAACCAAAGATATCTTCATTTTCTTAACCAAAGGTTTTTAATGAAATTTAAGACAGTTGTATTGTTTTGAATTATAGTTTCAATTTACAAGTAGTTATTGTAAGTGATATTTATTCTCAATTGGTGTAAATCATATTTTACAGTTAATTGGCAACTTCCAATTTAGTTGTCTTGATTTAAAAAAATATTACATTATTTACTTTTTGGTTTGTTAATAACATATGTATCGTAGTCTCAATACTACATATCTACTCATGTTGCCAAACTATGCTTGAATCTCAAATGTGATTATTTATTTGCATGATTGAAAAAGCTTGGAAGTAAAAGTGCAATTTTTTCTACTCATGTGTTTTATTTACATTAGATATCATGTGACTTTAGAATCAGACTGAAAATATGTTATATTCTATTGAGTAACATAAATTACCAGTTTTTCCTTGGTTTTCATTTTATCTCATATGTTTTAAAAATTCCAACTCTATTGCATATTCTTTAAGTATTTCTGAAAGAATTACAATACTATTCTTCAGTTTTAGATTATATGGTAATTTTAATACAAAGCTTCATTTTAAAGATTTATTTAATATTTATTGAGAATTCTCTTAATATATAGAATTAAAGGTAGCGTAGGGCTACTATGCAACAATGATTTATCAAATACATTAAAATTTGCTTTCTGAAGTTTTATTAAATATTTATCAACTGCAATGGCTGGTAAGAAGATTTGTGTGGTTATTTTTGGTATTGTTATACTCCGTGCCTGTAAAGAATTTGAATATCTGTAGAATAACAAATCTGTAAAAAATTTGTCTGTACATTAATATTTATAAAAAAATAATATAAGAAGAACAACTGATGAAGAACCATAGTAGGCTAGCTAGAGCAGTGATTTTCAACCGCTGTGCCACGGCACTTTTTTGTGCTGCCAAATTTCAAAAGTGTGCCCTCAAATTTTGCAAATATATTAAAATTTTTGTCATAAACTATTTATGCCGTGTGTTGTAGTAAGTAAACAATTTTTATCTTTTTCTTTGTGTGCAGCCAAATTTTGAAATTATTGAATATGTGCCGCAACAAAAAAAAAAGGTTGAGAATCACTGAGCTAGAGTGTAAGACATAAGGAAGTGTAGTCATGTAAGCCATTCTGTCACAGTGACCTTGACTTGTAATCACACTTGTAGAGTTCAAGTTCCACATAGGTAAATAATTAAAATAAAATTATTTTTATTTCACCATTCTAATAAAATAAAGCAATTAAGTTCCTCTACTGTCATTCGAAATTTGGGTCACAATGTCTCAATTTCGAAGTCTTTTTTGTGAAAAAGTCTTGACATTGTTTTAAACAGAAACAAAGTGGTATGGAAGTAACAATTCATTAAATGAGTACAACCAAAGATGCAAGCAGAAATTAGTTGTATATATTATGAAAGATTAATATGATTAATAATATGATAAGCTGTAAGTAGATACAATATTTGATATTTTTTTTAAAAAATTACTTGAAAAGCCTTGCAATACATCTGATATTAAGCCTAAGTAACAAATAACACAATACACTAAAAAAAATAACCTTTTCCAAATGACTATTTGCTCTGCTTGCTATGTCAAAGACAACATTTCGTAAGTTATCACTATCATTTCCTCTTAAGACCATTTCCTGACTTAAATGATGTTTCATTAGTATGTCCATTGGTAGATATATAGTTTTATGATAATTTGATATGTGCACTGATCTGCAATAAGAAAAAATATTTTCTCTACTGCTGGACATACTTTACCTGAGAATCTCTAATGGAATAAATGAAGTGTCCAAATAAATATTATTGAAAATCAACAATTAACTGTGTTGCAGCAGGACAGCTTTTGTCAGTTAAATGTGATTGTTGTGGGTTAAATATCTAATTGGAAGAATAAATTATTAAAATTTTCCACAAAGACAAATTTTCTCCAAAGTATGGCATTGAGTGTCAATACTCATGACATAATGTCTAGAAAACAGAGAATGAGGCTACGTTTTCTATTCTTATGCTATATGTGCAATATTTGCTTATTAATTATGCAAGATATAGTATGAGGCTCAACAATTAATAATGAATAAAACAAACCTAAGTATATTTGCAATTCCTTGAGCTTTACCTAAATGTGAAGCCACATGGTCAGCATGTATGTTGCTTACACCAGCAATACAAAGTAGTAAATAGTAAATTGTTGAAACTGTGTCCTCAGTATATTTTTCAACATCTTCTATTGAGTTAAAATATTTCATTTTTAATAAATTATATCTTGATGTAATTAACCTTTCCAAAGATCTTCTAGGCAACTTGTAACTCATGCATACCTATTTACAAAAAAGAAATAGTTATATTACATCTAAAGGTAAAAATTACGATAATTATTGTAAAATTGTCACCTTGTTTAATTCTTCAATAACTGGATGTGCTGGCACTTTTGTTGATTTGTTACTATTTTTACAAATAGCATTTACAGAGTCCTGCCAGAATTGAAGCCGCATAGCTGCAGTTTGTGGGTCGGTAGTTTGGTCTTGTACTCTAGCTACTTCAACATTAAAAGCTCGCAAAACCAATGCAGGTGTTCGGAAAGCTTTAGTCATCAGTAATGTTGCTAAATAGTTTTCGTAGTCATGCTGTCTATCTGTATGAAAAATTAATATACGAGAATATTTCTTAAACATATTTGAAAAAAATATGAAACACAAATCAAATTTAGTTAGTTAACATTTTTATTACGAAGTACCTCACAATATTAACACAGTATTGTAATGAAGATTTATTTGCAGTAGCTTGTTGCATTACTGATCGTGATAGAAATATATATTTTTTAAGAGGTTGTCTCAAAATGTAAATCATTTTTATACGCAAGTTTTAGTACTTTAAATAATTAAATATGTTTATTCAGTATATTTTAATATTATGCATTAATATTATAACATTGTGTCTTTGTTAAAAGTAGATCCTTAAGAAATGCGAAGATTCTTTTTACAATTTAATTGTCAATGCAGCAAGATATACGAATTTTTCGTAATTGTCAGATATAACTTTCGAGGTTGTCATTTTGTAAAATGTCAAAAGTGGGCAGAGACAATCTAATGTAAAATTGTACAAATACTACAAACACAAACAAATAGTGCCTTCTACACGCGTAGCGATATATCTTTCTTTTTTTTAATTTAATGGCCTGATTTTACGATGACCGGTGCAAAAGAATCTGCCAGTGAAACAGTAAATTTTGAGAGATGTTATGAATTAAAGATATGGATGGATGTACTGGTTCAAATACTAAAACAAACAAACAAACGCTATAATACAAATGTACAAATGAAAATAAATAGTTAAAAAACACACACATTGAAAATTATTATAACTTAATGGCATTACCTATAATAAACTTTACCAACATTTTAATAAAAGGACTAAAAACTAAAGCTAATATACATTTTACATTAACAGGACACTGTACATTAAGAGGAAAAATGTCATAAAGAGAATAGTTAAGTTTTGGACAATTAAAATATCTTAACGACAAATCTATGAAAACCAGATTGATAGATTTATCGGTCGTGTGTATGATTAAAATGGTTGCAATTTATCATTTGTGGGCGGCATAATTTTTATTAAATCGTTCTCGATTGCATTAACATAATTTGTTGAAGCGTGTGAATGGCGATCGCTCGATCGGCATTACTTCACAAAACTTTTTGGAGTGCACACGTGTGTCACTGTAATACAGTGTTTCCCAACGTGGGGCAAACGCCCCACTGGGAGGCAATTTGATAGTTAAGGGGGCTATTCATAATTGAACTCAGTACAACTTTAATCTTTTCACCTCGGCTCACTATATGCAATGCAGGTCTAGTCGGTCATCGGTGCCAAATTTAACAAAAAAGGCAAATTCTTAAATAGTTAGTGTAATTCCATCTTTACTTATAATGTGACCTAAGTAAGCAGTTTGCATTTTTTAAAATATTTTAAAAAAAATCTTCATTTAAATTATTAAATTGGAGTCGCGCAATTTTTGAAAGATTTTTCTTAAATTAATAATATGTTTCTGATCGACATAAAATAAATGACATAAATAGACAAATAGTGTTTTGAATTTCCCTTGAAACATTATCCATCCCTTTGAAAATTAGATGGACGTTTTTTTATCCCATAGACATTCTAAGAAACTCAAAATGCTCATTTCCACTTCATAGAAGCCACTAGGTCAAGGTCTAAGTTTGTAAAGTATTGGCATCCCCCCCCATTTACCTAAAACATTTGCTACATTTGGATATTTATCGTCAATAGATTTTTCATTAAGCTTTCGAAAATGTACTACGATTCGCTACTTGGTTTTTTCCTGATGCATCAAATCCAATAAAAAATCCAGATAGGAGAGTTCCATGCAGAATTTAAAAGCCTAATGATACCCTGCTCTAGCATTATTGATATCTGACTTCTTGTCTATGAATAAATAGATATGTAATTTCTTGGGGTTCTTCTCTAACTTTTTTTTTTTTAAGAAGAACCGTACCGATTTATTTGAAATTTCACCAATTGCTTTGTTTAAACTCAACTTAACTACTAAAATTTGGTTCATCAAAATCGGTTCATTAAAAAAAAGTTATCGTCATTTGAATGAACT
>DVQM01000420.1:0-17796 GCA_018231645.1 Heliconius ricini
CCGGCCCGTTGTTGTTGTGATGCGTCGTGTTGTTGTTGAGGGGTGGCGTGCTCGGCCACTCGTCGCCACCTGCGGTGAGAGCACTGTTACGGAACACGAGGAGGGAGGGGCTCGGGGGGTGGGTTCACGTACGCCCGTAAGCAACGTTAGATCGCGTCTTAACATACAATGACCGGCGGTTACGCGCGTCCGTGAGCCGCTTAGGTGCATGGATGACGCGGGCCCTTTACGGACACGGACTACGAACGATCGAGGTCGCGTTACACACCGACTAGAACTTATTTCTGGACATTTAATTCAAATAAGATCGAGTCGGTTTAGATTGAGTTTTACATACAATTGTTACTGGTTAATGGGTTAAGTGGTACGTACCGACGTCTCTCCTTTCAGTGCTGCGTTCCCGTTCAGATGAGTTATCTCGATGTGTGGGTGCTGGGGGCGACAGTATACCCTCCTTGCGGTCTACTTGCTCGTTTGGTCCCAAGTCCATGGAACGGAGCAAACTGCAACAAAGAAAACAACAAAAGTAAACAAATAGCTTTACACTTTTAATAAGTTTCATATTTCGTTCTTCACACTTTTTCTTTCGCCTCAATAATTATAAATATCTTACTGATTCTGTGATCCGAATATGTTCTTTGGTTGTGTATGTGAGTGAGGCCTCTCGATAGGGCCCAGCTCCGAGAAACGGAGCATGCTGTAACAACAAAACAAGGATATGTTAACCACTACATCGTACATTTATTTTATCTTCACGAAACTTCCAATAGAAAAAAAATATTATTACTCTGTTTGCTGTCGATGTGCACAAAATATTAAGTAGGATTTGAATTCATAACCACCCTTACAACTGTATTATAACGTAAACATAACCTCATAACCCAATCAAAAATAAACAAATATCTTACTAAAACTCCCACTAAAAATCCACATCCATTTCATACCTTGATATAGAACGAAGCAGAATTTACATTATCAGAGCTCCCTTATCTACTAATAGGGGCATCAAAGGGCTGCGTCTCAATAAATTTATGAAAGGAATATTGGCAATAAGGACACCGGCATATCCTATTAATTAAAATACTTAATTAATTCACCTGAAATGGTTTTAATCAATGCCCCTCTCCAATTTATTAAGGTAACAGAATGACCTCATACTAATTATCTTATCTAAAATTTTTATGTTATCAATGTCTGTTGATAGCTGTGTATAGATTATTTTAATGTGAAACTCGTAAATTTGATTAGATATAAATGAGGCTATTGTCAACAATGGAACAGAGTATGAAGCGCGGTGTTAAGTTCCGCCAATAAGCACGCAATATCTTGAAAATTTGTTGGTAATCAATAAACACGCAATATCTTGAAGATTCGTTGGGGGGAACGGAGTGTCCTAATATTAGGTTCCCTCTGATTACTATGTTATACACTGGATAGAGTGCGAAGGTAAAATAATATTTTTTAAAATAAAAATAAAAAATATACTTTGTGGTTATAATACTTTGAAATTAATTTATACAAGTTGCAATAACGTATGGATAGATTTTAGACGGGAAAAGTTGCAAAAACCGATAGTATATTAGATTTTTTTATACTCATAATCGACTTTAACTTTAAAATCATATAATCAACTGAAATCCGTGATTTTATTTTAAAATCATTTTGGTATTTTATATAAGGGTATATTTTTATATAAGCGTATATTCATCGACAATATTCAACTTAATGATATAAATATTAAATTCAACTACAAATTTATAGCTAACTCGAATAAAGACAAGAAAATCTAAGCAATATCATATGGAAATCCATACAAAATATTACTCGATAAACTTACACAGTTTCAATACGAGTTGAGCAACAAATCTGCCAACCAATCGACCGCCTGCAGCTTTCCTCCAGATTTTCACACCTAACAATAGGGTTGTACCTTAATTACAATTTAATATATCACCAATTAAGCCTTTGATCGGGACACTCGACTAAATTCAGGTGTAGGTAGACACATTGGATATGCAGGTGGGGCGTGACGATTGTATTTGGCCGTGTTATTTCATTGTTCATACAAAACGGTCCCCGGTGGTTCGAATGGTAGCTAATTGTTTCAATTCAGTAGTTAACTGTAGTTGTTTTCTTGCTAGTGTAGTTAGATATCGATTAGTGAAGTGAAGTGTTGAACGTAACTATTGTAGTTACGTTATTATTTGACTGTTATTAGAAATTATATATACTGTAAATTTAGTTTGACATTTCTCGCTTATATGATTTTCAGATTGGAATCCAGATTTTTTTTTGTAAATTAATTAAATTTTTATAATTTTCTTTGTGGACGAGGCTAGTCGTGGTGCAGGGGCACAAAGTGTGACTGTAAAAGGGGCTGGTTGTGGTTTCGATTACCATTCAAGGAAATTAAATATTTATATTTGCATTTGCGTCGCTCTTGAGTAGAGACAATGAGCGGCGTTGACTACCGCCTCTCAACACGTAGTGCCTCCAGAATTCGGCGGAAACTGTCTTAACACTATGTTCCCTCAGCCTACCCCGCTATCCATGAGATACAGCGTGAAGCTGAGGCTTTAATTTTTAAATACTATCACAAGACAAGCACTTACATACTAATTTCGTGAATCTTTAAAACTTTTAATATCGGTTAAGCAGTTTCCGGGGAAGTGTGTCAGGATGAGTCGGCGACACGGGTACTCGTATATTTTACTAAAGTGGCGGCCATGTTGCCTTGCCTTAGTTTACCAGCTTTCAAAGGTACAATGTGGATGGAGCTGCCTTGTGGTATCGTGGTTTAATAATATTATTCGATCGGGCTCGATTGAAAAATTGGTGCAGGAAGTGCTTAAATGATCCGTAGAGTCAATAGTGGTTTGCGGCTAAAGCGACTGTAAGCATGACGGTTGTGAGTTCAATTCACACAAAAAAACAATATTTTTTACTCTGATATAAAGGCAAAGTGTGGTATTAATTTCCGCAATTCAAAACGTAATGCCTTGAATTTGGCAGGAAGAGGGGAACGGAGTGTCTTTATACTAGGTTCCCTCTGCCTACCCTGCTATATACGAGATATAACATAAAGCTAAAAGAATAAGATACTAACGTATATTAAAAAAATACAAGATATACGTAACAAAATAACTTAAATTTCAACCAAGTTATAATAAAAGCGACTCTATCATATCTACTGTTATACACGGAAGCTTAAAAGCATCTTTGTCTTCGACCAAAAGCCTTCAGTTAAGGCTTGTAACACACTGAATATTTTACGAGACCAACTTTGGGGGGGAGTTTTTGAATTAATTACCGACGACACGTCTCGGTTTTGTAGTGTAAATATAGCTTTATTGGGGTCACAAGTTTTATTCTTTAGATATGTGTTGGATGATAGCTTGAAAGATTTGGATTTTTTTGTTTCTTTAGCTGCTTCACGCTGTATCCCGCACTTATTAGAGTTTTGCAATGTGCGCTTCGTCTCGTCAAAAGAGCGAGGAAATTAAAATATTAAATATTTTATTCCCTCGAGTGGGTATCGAATCCCCAACCGTCTCGTTAACAGTGGCTCCCTCGTGCCCCTGCGACACGCCAATTTAAAGTTCATTTTGTTTTTAGCTTTAAAATATATCAGGATAATAGTAGTGTTAAGATACGTCATTACTGTTTTGTTTTCGAAATATTACACGTTGAGTGGCGTAACTCAACGCCGCGTTTTGCCGCGCCAACACCAGAATAATAAACTTTTTAGACAAACAAAGCTATATTTCAATTCCATCAAACAGCATATAGAAGTTTAAAACAACAAAGTGTTTGCGTAAAATAAATATTTTCCTCTACGTATGTATGCAAAGTATCGCAGCTATTTTCTTTGTTCTCTACATAATTTTCGTTTGAACTTTGAATTTGTTACTTATAAATCAATATTGGATTCACCCCTTGGAAGTATGTCTTTGAAATAACCCCTAAACGGCGAATTTTGTTCGAGATAATTCATTAATCATTCAAACTTATTAACAGATAGATAACTTTATAAAGTAAATCTTTTAAAATTGTTTTGATTTAAGTTTGATATTAGATTATCAAATGTTATAAATTGACGTTTTCTTTTAATTGGATTGAAAGAAAATATGTTTTTAGTACCAAAATTCAGATATATTCTAAGTACTCGAAGTAATTTCAAAGTTTCATCGATTTATATTTAAAGTTACCATGATCACGATTGAAGGTGTAATATAGTCTATAGCCCTATATTAAGCATACCTTTAACCCTATTAGCCTTAGCTTATGGTCTTCCTTCATAAATTGACCATACCAGAAAATATTTTTTATAATAAAATATTTTTAATTTGAACCTGTAGTTCCTGAGATTAGCGCATTTAACTCAGCAATTTCTCCAGCTATATAATATCAGGTTTTCCTACCATCTTTAATGAATATTGATTGATTCTTAGCATATTAGGATTTTAATTTTCTTTTTGTTATACCGATATTACTAAATTAAATTGTATAAGAATAATTATAATATAACCTAAACGTTAGTTCAGTCCTGTTAGATAATAAACAATTTATATAAGAGACGAAATATTATAGACAAAAAGATCAAATCCAAATGATTTTTCACTTAGATTTTTTCTTTAAAAAAATTAAATAAAAAGAAACCATAGCCAATTTAAGCCTCTATCGCCAATTGTAATCAAGGATGCTGTTATCAACAGATCATTTTTATCACAAACTTTATCTCGGGCCAATAAAGATCATATCGAATCGAAGTTCCGATATCGGCACAATGTGGTGACGTCACCGTTATCAGCGATAAACCCCGCCCACCGGCCGCTGACCAATCACGGCCGATCGATTGGTCAATACTGATACGCCTTGCCGAACGTTCCGATACATTATGTATTGTGTGTACACGTACGTACGTACATACGTGGTGGTTTTTCTTCTTATATATATGTAAATAAATGTATGTGGATTTTTTATGGAAAATTGTCTTTTTTTGGCTGGAGATGAACTGGGTGAAGATGATATTTTTTTCTACTTTCTCGAACCTTACGGGCTTTGAAAGGTTTTTTTATAAATTTCTATTTTTTGAAGAAAACTTTATATAAGTAACCTACATATTATTTATGAATACATATTCATTTCAGTTTAGAAGCCTATGAACTTTTTAATTTGAAAATAGGTGAATGTTCTTAATATTGTGGTGATATTTCGATGCCCCAGTTACGATTTTAAAATATTTTTTGGACTGTTTAGAGATTTTTTTTAATAAGTAAACAGTATTTTTTGCATAATTGTTCAACTAATTTTAATTAGCTTGTAAAGCGTTATAATTATGGATTTTTTTTATATCTTCATCTTAGTTGGTTCCGATGATAAGGTCAGTTTTATGTAAATGTATTTACTTGAGCTTATATATTTAATACAATTTTAAAGTGTTATTCCACAATCTCCAAGAGTTGTAATTGAATGGTTTCCAAGCGATACGGGTTCAAATCCCGCTAAATATTTTCTAAAAAGGATTAAGCCTATCATTTATCTTCCAAGTGATAATAATACATCATCACATAATATTATACCATCATATATTCATAAATCTAATTATATATCAAAGGCAAAAAATGTTCAGCCGAAAGAAAAAAACCGGTTAAGTGCGAGTTGGACTCGTCCACCGAGGCTTCCGTACCAATTTCAGGATTGTAACCACAACTCTTGTAAAGTACAACAACATATAAAAGTTCATAAACTAAAGTTTGCGGGCATATGTTACCCATTTTGAATGATATGAATTACAAATATAAGTTTGTTAAATGAAATATCCATAAATTTTAAAATTTATAGATTTCATAAAACAATGGATATTTTTCCTGTATTTGTATAGTAAGTTCTCACTTAGTGTCAAATTTCACTACTGTAGCTCCATAGGATCAACAAGAGACCATATAAACCTTAATACTGACAATCAATTGATTCTTTAAGGCAATGGTTCAGGTTTCACCTTCTGAGGTACGGAACCCTAAAAAAACTAAACAGTTGACATTACTTCTAAAAATATATATTGACCAAAGCTCGTCTTCCATTTCTTATAAACTAGAGGTGTGCTTTGTATCAACAAGGCATCGCAGTAAACAGCTTAGGACGTCTCAAAAAATGCCGGAGAGAGTAAATTAGTTGATAAATTCAACGTTAAACGCAGTTCAAACACAACCTAAGCAAACGGAGACAGGTGTCCATGATATGGTCTTTTGATATATATATAAAGACCATAAGGTCTGTATGTACGTAGAATAGATATTTGGTTTGGGTAAGCCAATGTTAGAAAAGGTAAATATGAATTTAGTTTGTTTTGTTTTTAATTAAACATGAGGTAAGAGATAAGAGTGATTTTTTTTTATTTGTCTTTTTTAAGTTCTTACTCAGTAAATAGGGTAGGATTTTGATTGTGTGAAAGTAACGTTTGGTGCTGATATCGTCGTTTCCGAGTAATTTTACGACAGACGGATAAAAATTTTAATTGTTTGCTTTGATTTTTTTGGTATTCAGGTGTTTACTTTTCTTATAGATAATATTAGAACTTAAGTAGAGAACAATCATTATTTTGGTTCACATTTTTTGGGTTGACCGACGCAATGCAATGTTATTATTGGTTGTTTATTAGATTCATTTAAAGGATATTAAATTTTATTTATTTTAAAAGTACTGCAACCCACTGCCTACCCTACTATATGCGGGATAAAGCGTGAAGGCATTTTAGAGCCCAACGTATAATTAAACTATGGAACAACAATACTTATATAGAAGAAAGAAGAATATAGACAATTATTCACTGAGAATTTAACCCGCAATCATCACTTTAAACATTTTTTAAATGCAACACTATATAATTTAAAATAAGCATATTCTTTTTAGCGTCTAATTATATTCCATATACAGACAAGTAGATACAGGGAATCTAGTATAAACAGAGTCTTTGTCGTTCCCCCAGAAAACAGTACACCACAATGGGAATCGAACCCATATCTACCGTGTTTACAGTCATACCCAGTGCACCAAGGTGATCTCACCCAAAGTTAGCGCCGTTTATTATATATTTATATCAAATCAATATTGCTTAACAAATTTGTATTTTAATCAAAATTCAGGGAGCGAACAACCGATCCCGGAATTAGTTGAGATTTGGCGCTGTATCGTCTCGAAATCAATCCACCCTATATAAAGGTTTAATCTTTGGGTGCTGGCTATATCTTAATCCTGACTTCGAGTTTATTAAGTAAATAAGTAATATAAAGGTACAGGTACTAGCTTACTATTAAATATTAGAGATTAGTCATGAGTTTTTGTCAAAAAATCGTTAGAAAATCGTTAACGTAATGCTTTTTATGTTGTGTAAAATTAAAACAATGCTTTAGTTCCGATCATTTAAACGTGACAACTCTAATATAAGCTCAAAATAGAGAACGGAGAGCCTTAACGCGAGCCTCTTTCTTCTTATCTTTCAAGAAGTCGAAATATTCGTGTGGATAGCAAAAAAAATTGGGAACCAACGGGAAATATTCCGATCATGGGAATCGGCAAATGTTCGCGTGCTGCCAATAATTGAGGCGGGGCTGGTTTTCTATTTCCTCATTGATCTATAAGCCTGTCATGTAAGTCGATACTATAAATGTTAGATGCGTTTCTTTTTCCATTTCTATCTTTCACGGTTCCAACACTTGGCTGTTTCCACGATGTATGAATTGTTTATATTGGATGGTAAGTTAAATAAAAAATAAGATGTTTTTCTATAGTAATTTTTTTTGGGAATGGATATTACGATGTCATATGTTATTCTATTTGTTGGTTTCCTTTAGACAATCCAATGTCCCACTTTTTAACCGAATTCTGGAGACATGGTGCGATAGGTAGTGCAACTCAACTCAACGCCGCGTTTTACCTCGTTACAAGAGCGTGGAAAATGAAAACATTAGATATTTCCTCCTCCTTTCCTCGAGTTGGAATCCAACCTATAACCTGACGCGCATTCAGTTGCATGTTTGTGCAACTGCGCCACGGCTGGCCTCTTCTTCGCTTATTGAAAATATTATTTCGATTACAAATTAAATTACGAAAATTTATGTCGCATTTTGATAAGAACAGAGAAAAAAAATTAAATATATATTTTTTTTATTAAACCGAAGAATTCACGTCTCGATTATGATTTTTAAATAAATTAAGACCAAATAGACTAAAGTATTTTTTGACTACAACACTGTACGATATAAAATATAAAAAAATCGTCACAGAATTCAGACATAAGAAGACTTCCGCTCAAAATATATCGATTAGTGACTATAAATAGTGTTCTATCACTTACATCCACTGTTTATGGTGTTTGAACAAGCGTGACTTTATATCCCACCGTCGGTACCTTTGATGGCCATCCTTTGATGGTTCAAAGACGCCGCCCATCGGTCACCATATTGGTAAAAATAACACACTAAATCTATGAAAAAAAGTTGGTTAGTTTTGTTTTGGCGCGACGGCAGTTTTTTTTTGTTTTGCTTAGTTTCACAATGTATTCCGTTTATAATAGGTTAGGTAAAAGGAGCATAGTGTTAAGACACTCACAAAATAACTTAAATAATATCATTACCCTCAAGCTGGGATCGAACACACGACCTTCGCGTTTGCAGTTAGACAGTGTCGCAGTGCGCCACGATAGCGTCAATGTAAAATAAGATAAAGGTAATTTACAGGATAATAGGGAAGGAGATAATTGATCACCTTTTTTATCACGGATGTTGACTGATAGCTTCCTGTATGATATGAGTAAGATCTTTGACTTTTAAGCTTCACGCTGTACTTCGCATATAGCGGGAGAGGGCAGAGACTAGGACATTGAGTTCTCTTAATCCATGCGGCGTTGAGTTACGCCAAATAACACGAAGAGTTCATATGTATATCCAAAAGATTTATTTTATTTTAATTCAAAAACTTAGTTTAACTTCCTCTTATCGAGGTCTTGCGGTACGAAACAGACATGTTCAGGTGAAATTCTAAGATTAATTTCGTTTAGTGCTGTGAAAGCAGCTTCAAAGTAAGCTTTTGGAGTTTTCATGCTACTATTTCACATTGAAAGCTCTAAATAGTGATGTATCTTTAAAAAAATCTTATTCAAGTTTAATTTAGTGAAGTGATAATTAGGAACTTTGACTGTAAATCTGATGGTTATGGATTCAACAAAGATTCTTTTTTGTTTCATGCGTAGAAGGTGAAGTGTCCAGATACTTCGTTCGTTCTCCGTTCCGTTCTCGATAAGTCATTTCTCTTATTTTAAGTTGTTGTAGTTTTTAACTGAAAAATAAATAATAGTTCAAAAGCAAGTTAAATGTCGACATTTCTTTGTAAGTAAAACATTTTTTTAAAGACCTCTTTCGTCCAGTCGTATATGGAGTGTAGTAAAATACAAAC
Organism: Heliconius ricini; assembly: GCA_018231645.1. Taxonomy (NCBI): domain Eukaryota; kingdom Metazoa; phylum Arthropoda; class Insecta; order Lepidoptera; family Nymphalidae; genus Heliconius; species Heliconius ricini. The sequence goes on from DVQM01000420.1 coordinate 9,454, forward strand.
AAACAAACAAACTTTCAACTGACTTTAAAAATAAACACATAAAAACATCGGAAGTGGTCGAAGTGATTAAGACGTTGTTAAAGGGACTCGAAATTTAGATGTTCAAACAAAAGATAATATTGCTTTTAAATGGTTTAAAACTCGTTCTCGCAATTAATCTATCAGCTTCACGCTGTATCCCGCATGTATGATGTTTGCAGGGTAAGCCGAGTGTTAAGTCACTCTGCTTCCCACTTTCTTTGAATTCTGGAGATATTGCTTGTTGAATGGCGGAATTTAACGACACGCTTCGCCTTTACACTGGAGTGAAGAAATCAAAAATTTTAATATTTCGTTTTCTCGAGTGGAAATCGAACTCACATCTGAACCCACAACGATATGTCGTGTTTACAGCCACACGCTTGTACCTCAGAATCACTGGTAGAATGTACGAATTATAGATATTTCGTGTAGAGTGAGTGACTAAGAGTTTTTTTAGGTTCACACGGTAACGCGCATATAGCAGTGTAGACACAGGGAACCTAGTTTAAAAACACTCCGTTCACACAAAAAGAAAACTTCTTATAAAGTTGCCGGCGATGACTTAGTCATCTTTAAAATTAATTTCTCTAGCATCGAACCCGCAATATCTGTCATCTAAAGTAAATTTATGTATTTAAAATAACATTTACTGTATTTAATGTCCAACAAGGACTCACTGTTGCGAATCGAGTTAAATTAATTCTTACATAAAGTTAATATTTAAAATAGATTACAATCAAATTTATTCACATATGAGCTTATAATTGCATATTATATATAATATATTAAGCATTTTAATATGAAAATTTTTGTTATTTATTTAGGTACTTATGTTGAAACGGATATGTAATAATTATTTTGTAATATAGCTTTATGAAAAAGACTTTTTTATGTCTGTGGGTGGGTGTGGGTTCGATTTTCATACGATGAAATTTTTGAATGATTTCTGATTTTTACGAGCCGAATTTCAGAGTTCTATGCCGCATCTGTACGATATATGTTATTCAATTATGAATACAAGCATTTTTTTAAATTATATAAAAGTTTTGCTTCAATAGAAAAGTTAGTTATTGTGATATTGTTGGGTAGTGTCTGTCGACGACGGTTATAAGTTTGATCTCAACTAGGGCAAAATATTTTTTTTATTTTTATACAAATTATAATTGAACATTATTATTAAAAATTGATTAAAAATCGATTCCAACCTAGAATATATAAATAATTTCTGTGTGCACCTTACATATACAAACAACCTTAGGTTATTTTGTCAAATATTTTCTATTTGACCGCTACCAGGTCACTGTTGACACTGTCCGGGGAGGAGGTCCCATATACATATATTTTTTTACTTTTTCTATATCAAAAAATGAACCCGCGACAACGGTCTACCATCTCACATCTACTCGCTAAACGATTCGAGATAAGGAATTTAGCGGCCTACACCCGTGTTTGAACAATTTATTGGAACACAAAACGCTCCCTGAGAAACGTAAGAGTATGTAGGTAGATATATATTTTTTTTGTTTCCTGTCCCAGTGGGAAATATAAATACTATTATCGGTTGAATCGAGAAAATCGATTGTTTCTTTACATCGAGATATCGTTGTTTCCTGTGTTAATTGCTGCGTTTATCTGTTTGGTTATTAAATTTATGTGAAATCTATTAAAATTGTGCATTTAGATATTCTAAAGTTCATGATGTAAGCAGATGGTAACTAGTGTCAAGACACTCCATTACTCCCATTCCGCCTAATTTTTTATATATTACGCGTTGTGGCGGAGATCAACGCTGCGCTTTGTTTCAGCAGTAAAATAATTCTCTACGCTTCAATATTATTATTCACACATAAACATTTAATAATAATGTTCAAGTTTTTCAACAAAACCATGAATAAGTAAAGTAAATTCAAGAAAACGACCATTTATTTCTAAACAAAGAAAGCGAAGACAAATTATTTGAACAGTAAACCTACTTTGTTTGCCGACCCTACCTTTGACTGATAACGTTGTGATAACAACAACTTGGATATGCGTTGCACAAATATCTCTTATTAATAAATGTTTAGAATCATTGCAAAAGGAAACAATGAGAGCTGGTCTAATAATAGATGAAGCTATTTGAATAGAGGTAACTTTGAACGCGATGGTCGTTGGTTCAATTACTTTTATATTCCCCGCTCCGGCAGCGCAGCGTTGAGTTACGCCACTTTACATGCAATATTTGAAAACAAAAACGTCCTAACATAAAGTTTTCTTTGCGTACCTTATACAATAAACACGAAGCTGAAAAAATAGTTTCCATATATATTAAATATATGAGATAGAATGTGCCTCACGCTGTATCCTTACCCAAGGCCTACGATTGCCCAAGAAGTAAACATTATAATCTCATGGGGTGAACGCCCAGTAGATAGCTTATCAAGTTTATTAACACAGCCTTTGAGATGCACGAAATCATTGTAACGTAGTGTCGTTACAGGATAGGGTGATATTTATTTTAACTTAACGATTTATATATATTAATGAAATATTTAATATTTTCTTCTCTTCATTTTGGTGTCGATGCAGATCGTGGGGTTGAGTTTAGCCCCCCAACAAGCAATTCGGCGGAAAACGGGGAGTATCATAAGTATCACACTAAGTTCCCTCTGCATATCCTTATGTGTGTGTGTGAGCGTCAAGTTAAAAAAAATTAAAAAGCTTTTTTTATCGAGGTGAGGAAATGAAAACAAAACATTCCGGAATCGAACTCATCGTTGGTCGGATGCTGTGCCGAAGCCCCAGTTCAGCCTCATGCAACGAACTATATAGTTTCTTTTATAATTTTAAGTATATTTACTTCCAAAGATTAGGGCATTAACATTAAATAGTCATTAAAACAAGAAATTTGAATCTTGAAACATGTTGTCAAAAATGTTCTAGGATAAGAAAATTTTCTTTAAATATTTCTAAGTCACAAGTGAATCTTTTAAATTAATTTAAATACCTTCCTAGATCAGCACAATCAATATCTATAATGATATCATCCACACTAATACATCCTGGTTCCAAGGCGACAGCGACAAAGGGGACGCGTCTAGCATTCACAAGCAGCGTGTTTGTTAATAATTTATATGAAACGTGGATATTATGGCAGATCTAAGAAAAGCGTTTGTTCTATCGTTGGATTATTTTAAATGTTTTATTTTATATACTTATTAAAGTTTTTTTTGTACATTTGAAATAGCATTTTTTTGGTTTACAAAGGGAACTTAATATTAAGTCACTCTGTTCCCCACTCCTCCTATTTTCACGATATTACGTGTCATCAGAGTGGTAAAAGAGGGTTATTTAAAAAAAACTATTCACACACATTCACATTCAAAATAAAAAAAAATACAGTCCTAGAAAGGAACGTGATGTAAATACGCACCTGATCTCCCTTTTAATATCATCGTAGTCCCGCTGAGTGTCCAGCCTGGCTTCAAGCCTGGCGATATGCTGTTTCTTCTCATCCAATCTCTCCTCCAGCCGCTGTAACTGCTGAGCGTGGGCTTCCTGCAACGCTGACAGCGAGGCCTGTAGCCTTCTCACGTCTTCTACTAATTGGGATATCTGGAATGTAAGAAATCAGTATTTAATGCAATGTTTCACTCGTTTAAACTTATTATTACATTACAACCAAATTATAGAATATTTTTACGTAAATTGTAGCCTTTGTGTTATTTTCATTTATAAGCTATATTACTGTAAACAATTATATAAATCTGTTAATAAAGGCTAATAAAGAATTGATATATCTCAAGTAACACAGAGCACAGTGTTCTTCTACGTCAATAAACCAAAGACAATGTCTCGAAAACGGAACGTGGATACTAATCCAATGTACTAAAATTTAATTATCGAGATTTTATTGTGCCCATTTAAAATATATGGAAGCCATTTAAATCGTAAAGTAAGCAATAATTATATTATAAAAATGAATATAGATATAAATGTTAAATATTACTTTGCGTCACTAAAAACCAGCGATAAACACTATTATTAGTTTGTTTTGGAATTACATTTGATTAATTCATCGAGGACTGCGATACTTGTTTGTTGAGTGGAGGTGTGTTATTGGTAGAAAAATGTAGCGTGTCGCGCTTATCTATAACATATACATACTACATTGATGATAAAAGTCATATTGAGGTTTACTTGTTATTTTGATGGGTGGGAGATGAAAAATAATTAATTTTGAAGTTGAAAATACTACATTTTTTTCTCCGTTTTGTGACTGAATTGAGCGGAACCCAACGCCGTGCTATTAGCAGACGGAGGTTAAAATCTGTTTAACACCAAAAATATTTAAATGGTCAATTTGACGTCCATTTACAATATTATTCTATCAATAAGTCTATAAAACAACGTATATATCAAAGCAGGATTTGCCACTTGTTCAAACAGTATAGGATGTATCTAGCAATCTTCGCGGTCGAGTGAGGACGACACCTGCGCAATTGATATCTTCCGAAGGTCGGCAAATAGCATCTTGTGTGTCTGGAAGTACTGTAGATGTCCTAGCTAGAGTGTTTAGTTGTAGCCGATTTAATAGGTCTTGGTTGGTAGAGACTTACATAAAATTATATATATATATAAATAGAGAGATCTAACTACCAATATCTGTAGTTAGATCTGTATTTACATTCGCCGTTTTGTTCAGTCCATTGTCCAATAGTCCAATTTTAAGGACTTAATTAGATAATCAATGGTTCTTATGTTCATACATTTCTTGTAAGTTCAGTAGTTATGCGCCACAGATTTTTGTCTTGTGCGCCTTTTTTGTTGCTGTGTTTTGCTTGTTAAGGTTTTGGTTACTTTTTTATAAAAAAAGGTAAATTTTATTTTTATTACTGTAATGCTAGTAAATAATCATTTACAAAGTTATTTAGTCAGTCATGCTTCTCTGAGGTTTTTTTTTATCAAATAATGACATAAATTTTTATATATACTTACATAAATATAAGATGTAAATGTTTTATATAAAAAAATACTGTACGGACGGAGTACGGACTGTATTCTTAGAACAGTGTAGACAAAGAAATCTTAGTGTCTCCGTTCTCCGTTTCACATACAAATTACGAAAATTGCGGCGGAAATTAACACCGCAATACTAAAATTTTTAATATTTATACATCGCAGTAGCACAAGGTATTACGATTCTAATAAATACAATACATCAGTTGTTTGAAGACTTGACCTTCGATATGCCCTCGCTCGACCGTGAAGATCTTGGAGATACGTTTCAGCGGAAATCCAAAGCTTCCTTCCATGCAAATCAATGGAGGCCGTCTGTTATTACCACTGATAAAGTATTAAAGGAAATTATAGTGATTACTTAGTTATTTTAAATATTTTATAATATCAGAGAAATTAAATTAAAGCGGAATAATCAGGGAGAGAGACTTTAGTGTAGTGATACGCTAAAGATACGCCTTTCTCTGTTTTTCAAGACATTGTGCGTCACTTGGCGGAACACAACGCCGCATTTCGTCTCGCTAGTGAGGAACCATCTGCAGTCTGGTTCGATAATTTTATAAAAACTAAAACTTATTTATTTGACTAGACATTTGTATATCGTGTTATTGATATATACTGACTTCACCAATTGTTTATTTTAGAATATCTATGTTATATTGTACGATTGATAGCAAATCATGGAATTTACGTCGAGTTTAGTAGAGATTTATACACTATTTATTTTAGTATTAAGAACTGCGTACAAATTAGTCGTCTACTAATAATACCTACTATAAAATTATTATCATATTTTACCTGAACAAATAATAGCTTCATACACAAACAATATGTTCAAAAATCATTCATTTTTGTATTGCAGTATGATTTATTTTCATATAATCACGAAAATGATTTAATCATTACATTTTTATGATTTTAGTGTGATTAAGAAAATATTGTAGTAAAGGCTTAATTAGATTGTAATAAGGGATATATTTGCGTGTATTGGCCGTTGCCTTGAAGTATATCTTCTGAAGATATCAGTGACAAATGTTTGGTGTTTGATCAAATATTACTTTGCCCTTGGATTGAATATAGCATGTCTTAAAGTGAGTAAAAAAATATTTTTCTTTTAAATAAATAATTAACTGGCCAGATTATACTGAAATGTATGAATAAAATTGATATAATTTTTCACGTTAGGTTCACGCTTTATCCCACACACCAGGTGTCTTGACACTAGATACAGAATGTATCTCTGTTGTTCGTAAACACCCAATTATCGAGACATTGGGTTGAGTGGCGGAACACATCGTCATGTTTTGTCTTGTTGCTACTGCTCCACAACGGCCGCTTCTTGCATATACAATATCAAAAATATTATAGAAGAATATATATTTTTTTACATTTTTTTTTCTTCTTCCGTCATCTTTCCGTCTTAGAAAGAGGGAAAATACAACCGTATATTATATTTCTGTATGAAACATAATCAAACACATACATAAATACATTATTATTCTTGCTTCACGCTTGACTCGCTTATTATCTTTTTTGATCCAGCAATAATATAACCTACGAAATATACTCATACATACATACATACATGTTTAATTAGAATGATTTATATATCTATTCGGTTGACTTTTAGTCTTTAATTAACATCATTTAATAATAAAACGTGGTGAAGTGGGAATATTCTCGTATGTGAGGTTGTAAATGTTTTGGCAATGAAAAGTTGAATTTGCTGTGTATTTATATAATATTACTAGTATTTGCTTGCGGCTTCGCCCGCGTGGTCCAAAGCAAGTTATTAAGTTGACGTTTGTATTGATTTCTTTTTTAACTTAACCTAATCTAACCTAAACGCAGGTATAGCGGACATTAAAAGCGATAATCGTGATGTAGTGTAACTTAAAGCCTTCGTCCATATTGGACTATAGTACACGAAAATAATTTTTCAACTCCAGACAATATTCTTAAGATTGGAGCATTCAACCAAACGAATTCCACCAACTTTATGATATGAGTATAGAAATATATAAAAGATTATATAGGGTGAATAAAAATTTATTTTACACCTATATTGAAAGAAACATCTAAGAATATTTTACATTAATTTCCTTATCGTTGTAACAGAAAAAAAGACGCTCAGTTTCCAATTCATATTAATAAAAGACCATTTTTAATACAACATACACACACATAGTGTAAAATGGAGCTGTTAGTATTCTTAGATATATATTATACCTTGTAAACACGTTTCCACAGTACAAATAGTACGCATAAAAAGTATTAGCCAAAACGAAATTTCCCGGGGCAGAACCGCGAGTAATTATTGTCTTAATTCGACTGCCGTTGACCGCCATTATATAGGTGGGTCAAAATGTTAGAGGCAGCGAGTTTACTTTTCAAAAAGGGGGTGAAATGTCGAGCAGGTTACGATTGGTATTGGTATTAGAGCTAATAAATCTTTAAATTCACTTCAAAATTATATTATTTCTATTTTAACAACTAATTATTTTAATAGAAAATGTTTGAACTTTGTTTTTTGTCAATTTTTGCAACGATTACGTATAACAATAATAAAACAAATTAAAACAATAAAATTATTATTAGTCGCTGATAAAGAAAAATATATAAAAATCTTAAAACAAGGTCGCGTTTAACGAGATATCATTATAAATTACAAAGCATTTATATGGCATCGTAAGAAAAACGCGCCGTGTAAAATGTTTTTGCAACAATAAATGTAATTATAGTCTCGTTTTTATCATTGTGGAGGTTTCGAAATGCGCATCAAATAAACACACTGAGGTACCGATGTGCAATATGTAAATGAACACACCTGTTTCATATTCAAGTTTATTTTATTACTTGAAACAAGTTTACAAGAAATTAAATATTTACATAGCAACACGCCCAGTGGCTCAAACTCAAACGCTGTCGCTTATGAATCGGGGCGGGCCGGTTTTCTTCGCTGAAGGGTTAAAGGGCAACCCTCGACAATTACCTACAATCATTACTATGGACAATTATGTTTTTGACCACCGACCATCACAGTTACAGGTTTTTATTGAAGGCCGGTTTTTAGTTTAATTGCTGTCTTTTTGGACGCCTCCACAGTGCGTGATTACACGAATCCCTGCCGTTTCGGGTGATTTCTGTGATCAACAGCCCATGAGGTTTAGTGGACAAGGCCCTAATGTAGACGGAAATTACCTACAATTAACCTTACCTTGTTACGACAAATAAAAATTGTCCATGTATGAGTATTTAACCGTCTCGTTCAAAAATTATGTGAATTACAAAAAAAAATTACAAATATATATATATATATATATA
>DVQM01000421.1:0-17794 GCA_018231645.1 Heliconius ricini
CGGGCGGCGCGGCGCGCGGCGCCCAGTGACACGCCGGCCTGCACCGTGAATACGCGTGTCTAATCGCATCGTATCGTAACTTAACCGCGAGTTAGCAGGCAGACTATTTGCCAAAAACGTATTATGTGATTGCCGTCGTGTTTTGTTTGTGTGATTAGTGCGATAGCGTATTATATAAAAGTACGTACCAGCTTAAACATGAAAATTTAGTAATGTTCTGACGCTGAATACAACATTGAAATGCAATAAATATACTAGATTTATATCCTTTACTTATTTTTTTTCGATACTCTTTATATTATCATAGTTAATAATGAAACCATGTGGTTAAGAACTTTAAATATACACAATGAATAAACAACAAGTTATTATGTTTTTAAATTTATTAATTTTTAATTCTTTTTTAATTATAAAGTGATTGAAATTAATAAAAAATAATAAAATTATTTATGTTTCAGTAATATTTAAGTTAAGTTTAAAATATTATCATAGACACTGCAACGTCTATTTGCTAGATTAACTGTACAAATTCTAATTAAAACAGGACGAAAAATACAAGAGTATTTTTTCCTGTAACTAAACATGTTCTAACTAAATTCAATAGTTTTTGAATTTCAAAAGTATATAAATTAATGGAAATCAAAATATGCAACCATAAATGAAACTATGTTTTATTTTTCATTGTGCTGTCAATTTTATATAAAACAATAGGAATTATCAAAACCTAATATTTCAACAATGCATATTATAAAAAAAATATATCGTACTTTTAAACATATTTTGTTTATAAATAAAAATGAACTGTACATATTATGGTCATAGTTTACGTTTTTGACTAACAAAATTGGAAAATTCATTATAATTTAAATATTTTTTTTTTTTAGAGTCCTCCGAGAATAGGCTTTCAACCCGTTAAACAGGAGGTAGTTTTGATCAAATATCAATAGAATATTTTCGTGCGTTGATTATACAATATCTAATTTTCCAATAACAGAAACTTATTATTTATACTTAGCTGTAATAAAGATAGAAAAAATTGGGAGTCTGATCTAGTGGGCTGAATAGAGGAAATCTGAAATTAGTGGCATGTTCATGTTCTTAACATGTTGAAATTAAAAAAATGTATCATTCTAAATTCAGAGGTAATTATAAACATATTAAGAAACAAAATGTGATCGATGAGTGAATTACCCAGACAAGTATAGTTAAAGTGTCGTAGACTGTTACGTCGACAAAGTTCAAACTTAAGATATACATATTGCTCCAATATTTTTGCACGATCATACATCATAGTTTCGCGCAGATGACGCCCGCGCGCACCACTAGCGAATATAATGTATATATATGTTCAGATATGTCACCTGAAATGCTAATGCAACTGTAAAGTTTTGGAAACTTTAAGCATAATTTAAAATCTGCTAAGAATGTTTGCTCTTAAACATTTAAAATAAATATGCAATCTTTTCTTGAGATTTATTAAGCAAGAATCTACTCAAATGGAAATTACTTTAAGAAATAAGACCGGAAATATTTGCAACTTTGTAGCGCAAAGGCGCGCTGTTTTCGAGCAAATACCGGTGACTGTAGCTAATTATGCTTTGTACAGCTAAAAGTATATATATTTATTTATTTTTAGATAAGAAAATGTTTAAGGCTTAGTAAGAAACAAAGGGCGCCTCCATAACCTCCTATGAGTAGCACCTAAACCTAAACCTAAACTTCCATAACATTTAAAAGGAATAACTGAATAATTGAATTCTTATTACTTTGTTTCGCGAATTTTTTTGAAGAAAAAAAAATATTAATTACAAAATTTTTGTAGTAATTTTTATAGTAATAATTTTTGTGGCAATTGTTTTGGTTTTTTTGCAAACATCTAAAATAAATTAGAACACTAACTATAAACTAAACCGAGATAGCATCAGAAAAGCTATTGAGCTAAAGCTATATTCAGGACAATGGACGGGAACGTGCTTTCTACACTGTCGCGTGTAGATCATATTCCATACATAAGACTATTTACAAATGCAAGCTTCAATCTCATCTCAACTCTTTGACATAAAAAAATATATGGGAAAGTTGAATACCTAATAACATATAGAGAATTTTTATTCCTATATTTTTTAAAAGCTTTCATATTTAAGTACCTTTTGTCTATTATTGTTTTTAAAATAGTAAAGGAGAAAATTATTAGTAAAGAATGCTTAGAAATTGTGTAAATTAGTTAACTTTATTTTGCGATTTAAAATACATACATATCCATTCACTTTACGTGTCCATGTAAAGTTCTTCGATAATATATCTTTACTCAAGCTCAATAAAAAAATATTGTATACATATTCATTGAATTCTTAAGAAAGCAAAAGCTCTATATCATATTTTAGAAAAATAATATGTTGAAATTTTGGCGTATTTGAAATAAGATCTCGATGCCTCTATATACTACAACACTTCATTGCTTTTCATCTTCACCTCAGTGCTAAGACATGCAATCATTACACACTGTGCCACGGTAGCGTCACTATAAATGTATCACATATTCCATCGCTTCTGTGCTTTAACACATTATTTAGATATTTTTGTTGTGGCGCTGAGTTCCACCACCCAACACACAATGTCACGAAAATTTGGCGAAAAATGGGGACCGTTCCTCAGTGCCTTAATGGGAACGAAGTCTTGTAAAATTATATTTATTTTAAAGGCCGGCAACGCACCTGTAGCTCCTCTGGTGTTGCACGGGGCCGTAGGTGGTGGTAATCACTTACCATCAGGTGACCCGAACGATGGTTTGCCTTGTCCTTTTCCATAAAAAAAAAATGTTGCCAGGTTTTCTCTGCTTGTCTTGTTACGTGCGAAGACAACGCGAAGCTAAAAATGATATCTTTGTCAGGCATTATTACAGCCTATCAGTTATTCGTAAACCTAACATAGTCTTAATAACTAAATGTGCAATTCATTAAGCTTATAGAAAGTTTTAATTAACTTCTTACAAAGAAATGCTTTAATATTTTTATTTTTGATAAACTTGTTTTATTCTTTACGTTTTATTATCGAAGAAAATTTTACCAGTGTTTGAATTCGCTAATGAAGTTGCACGTGAAAAAGGTTGATTAAAAGAAACTAGCGTTGTTTTTTTTTAATACTTGACAGGATATCTTCATTTGAATTTTTTGTATTTAACATTTACTGAAAATATCTCGTTATAATTTAATGAAGAATGTACTATTCATTTATGTCACGATTATAATTATATTGCGTGAAGTAAACAAATATAAATTATGAAATGCTGGAGTGGAATGCTTTCAGAAGTACATAAATGATTGATGTGGGATGCTGATATACATACTAATTAATTAAAGAAAGTCTTTTTTTGTTTTTTCAAATATAATGTTCAATATTATTTGATATTTCGCACACTCGTAACGTAAATTCATATAAGCTTTTGCGTGTAGTTTGTGCAAATGCAATATTTAATTTTCGTTAGCCGTGTGCAGTGTTTAAATAGTAGTTAACTGCGTGATCCGCATGATTTAGATCTGTTAAACTAACTTGGAATTCATAATGGAGTCACATATTGGTACACTTAGAGCCAGGGTGAGTTGTGACCTTTATGAACTTTTATTGGTTTTTATTTGTACACATTTAAAATAACAACAACGTTTTAATTTTGTCTTTACTCCGTTTTAATAGTTTGAATTACCATTAAATAACATTGAAAATAAGCGCAACTCCACGTCCACTAACATCAATTATCAATTATGTATTTTTCATTTGTTTAATTTATCCCAATTTATTCGAAATTAACAATGTTTAATATATCGAAATAAATAATTTCGTATTGTTACATGTAATAGTTAGTTTTAAATTTTTACACAATTTTTTCTCATATAGCAAAATAGGTAGGGGGAACGTAGTGTTAAGGTCACCAGCTACCCGTTTTTGTGACGAGTTTTCAGGATCTAGCGTGCCGTTTAGCGAAATTAAAAAACTGCGGTTTGTCTATTAGGACTGTATGATCAGTTGGAGATAAAAAATAAAGAAAAAAATAAAATAAAGAAAAATATACTAAAATTAAATAATATAATAATTAATATAGAACTAGCTTACTCCTAACCTAAAAACAAGTTTTATTTCTCGAGTCTTTCCTTTTTTCTAACTGTCATGATTCAGTATATTCGCGTTCACTCAAGACATTCAAATATATTATTATATATATTATATATTTATTTATATTATTATTTCCATTTCTTCGCTCTGGTGCCGAGGCTAAGCGCGGCGTTGAGTTTTGCCACTCAACACGCAATGCCTTCAGAATTTAGCAGAAAGTGGGGAAAGTGGGGAACTTAACACTACGTTCCCTCTGTCTACCCTGCTGTGTGCGGGATACAGCGTGAAGCTGATAAGTGACAAGTAAGTGGATATTCAAGGAATACTATATATAATATATACATATATGCGTTTATTTTTATCTTATTTCACATGCAGAATAGATTCGTTTATTCGATATTCAATTTATTTTTACGTAGGTGACATGTATGTACGTTGCAAAATTAAAGTAGTTGTCAGTTAATATAATAAACATATAGCTAATATATACATATATTTAACAAAAACTACTGTATGTAAATATTTACTTACAATTTATAATAATCTATTGCCAAACGATAGATATCTGTATATTTGGTCAACAATACATATTTTTTTATGAAATTAACGATATACTTTGCACAATACACGTTTCATAGGTTACACTGTTTTACTTTTATTGTTTACGAGAACAATTTTCCAGCTTGAAAGCTTAAAATTAAACTATGTTTAATATTTGTTCTGCCGTAGTACGATATTATAATATACATATATATTTCTAGGAATTTGAAACAGAAAACAGGATTGTAGTTAGTTTTAAAATGAAATTAAATTTTATTTGAAAAATAAAAGTCAGCGAAGTGTACGCGGCGAACAATGCTAGGCGGCCGTCAGTGTTAAACGATATGAATGAAACTATTTTTCCCGCGATGACATATGTCTTCCCTATGCTTCCAATTGTTATTTTTTTATGGAGTTTTATATAAAATATCATTGAATAAAATTTGTCTGTACATCGTGTCTAAGTCCAGAATGCAATGAAAGTTAATGTTGAGCTGTTCGACTATTTATTGTTCTATTACAAAGGGGATGAAATTAAAAATTCACTTTTACCGGATTTTTTTCTCTTGTAAAGCTCAATTTAACTTTAAATTCTCGTTAAGCATCGACTTTCAAAGAGGTTTTATTTAAGGAGTTACATTTTAATCACTAACTTCTAATAATAATTGTGGTAGTGTTTTATTTTTATACTACTTACATAAAATATAGTTTTATTTTTATGTTATATTAAAAAGGATTTATCCATTATTAAAATTGTTTTCATCTTGAGTTGCATAAAAGAATACCATTTCCTGTATCGACAGGCTCATTAGCAGAGGATTGATTGTCATCTGTCAAATGCAGAGATCGTGTATCGCTAGTGGATGAACCAAGATTTATTATCCGCTGATGCTGGCCGATATAATAAATGAAATATGAAATGGTACTTCTGTAACATAGACCTAGATTTTTCCTAAGTCTTGTAAGTTAAAATAATGTATCAATTCTAAGTTAGAATAGACTTGTTAAAAGACGACCACGACGTTTATATAGCTTCAAATTGGTGTAAGTTTAACTGCGAGCTGATTGTAGATTGGCATATTCAATGCGCCTCACTCGTGTTCCGTTAAGCCGACGTGGGACATTAATAGCTATTTGTCAGTCGTCAACTGGTGATTGATATGTGATGACATAATTACTTTACTTTATACTGCTCATCGTCTACACTCAAAGGTTTACTCCAACAATTTACTTAGAAATAAATCGATTTGCTTTAATCGCAAAATTCTTATCAGAGTTCTGATATAAGTCGGCATTGACACTCTTGTCGAGCATTCATTATTTCTACTACAGAAATAAACTATTAATACTATAGTATTTACGTACGAGTTTTATTCTTTATGTATTATATAGGCAAATAAAAAATTGTTAGTTTGAATAATTAATTGAATATAAAATGAAAGTGAAAATAATTTTGCTTTTTCATTGAGATTCTATGAAAATGGCGCATATTTTAGGTTTTTTTATGAGAAATGTAGTCTAGTATCCTTATTGCTTATTAAAAAGTAAAAGTATTTTAAGTACTGGCTTCGCGTTATGAAAGAAAAACAAATAAAAAAAAATAAACGGCAAGTTGGTCAGTTGCAAAAATATAGTTAGCTATCCTATAAAGAAACGAGCGTGTAAAAGAAATTGAACATAACTAAGAAACTTTATAAACACTGCTAGTAAGTGCTGTTTTAAGAGACTTTGCGGCGTTCAAACAATAAGAGAGGACTAAATGTTAAATTGTCTTTATAATTATGTTATTAAAATAAAATATTTTCTAAATATTAAGTTAAATATAATATTTTCTTGTGTTTGGTGCTGTGGTGCTTTTTCTTTTATTTCTTAGCTTTCTATGCTAATATGATGTATGGGAAATGTCGTTCTATCGCAACAGTACAATCATATAAAGACTGCAATCGAATGTCCATTTCTGCCTATTTTATCCTAACTAAACGTAAACTCATAGCAATTAAAATCAGATAGTTTTGTGAATTTTATCCTAGATTCATCTTTTTTATACACAAAAATATAAAATTTATGTTATTAAATGTCATGTCAGGATTTAGATATGGATTTTAGTCTGAGTTTTGTAATAATAGTGTTACTCAAAATGTATAGCCCTATGCCCGAATTTAAAACCTGTTTTATGCGACTACTGTATGCGCTTAAAAGGTATGTCATGTCCATGTGATCGCTTAAGCCTCGTTTAAATAATATTTCATGCAATATATCGTAATAACGTGTAGCCTGTATACTGCTATATATACTAGTCTCCTATATGTTAACTTTATAGTTAAATGTATTCGTGTTAGTAACTCTTCAAATAAAGATGTGAATATAAATAATAATAATAAATAAATCAGATCATTTTTCGAATTCTGCAGGTATTGCAAGTTGAGTGGCGGAACTCCAAGCTTTGCCTCTACACCAGACTATGGAAATATGAAATATTTAATTTCCTCGAAATAGAATCGAGTCACACAGTCACAACCGTTGCGTCTACAATCATATTTTGTACCCCTGTGCCACGACTGGCTTTCATAAATTATATACAGCTATTTTTTCTTACTTGTGAACTTATACTAGTTTGAATAAAGTTATAAGCTTGTATATTTGTATAGGAAAGGGCGCGAAGTGAAACGAAAAATGCTTCAACTAATTTTGAGTTATATTGTCGATATTTCATCGCTTCTTGTAAAATATTAGTAACAAAATTTATTTTATTGTAATTCATTATAATCGTATCATTGATGAGAAGTGATAATAAATTAAACACACACACACACATGTGATTTACATTTATTAATGAAATTTACAATATAGCCAATGTTTGTAAATATTTATTCCCATTTCATTTAATATAATGCCTGTTGGATGTGGGATACTCAAAAGTTTTAGTCAGGTTTCGGATTACTCTGTCGGATTGTGCATATGGATTAAAATTTTGAAATTACCTCATATAAAGCAGAACATGCAATTGAAAACTTGTAGCACTTCTGTTATATTAAACCCACTGAGTAAAGATTATATGAATTGGTGAAGGGTTGCTTAACTAGATTTTCAATTCATATGAAAAGTTGGTTTTGAATTAAATCATGTTCAATATTGTTTTTAATTATTTATGAGTTATGATTTTGTAAGTCAAAACCAAACTAGATTTTACTAACAATTAACTGGACTCTGTAATTATTTTTTAAATTTAATTTTCCATGATTGTTAGTACAATTTTATGTAGTATAATGGCGAGACTGAATTACAGAGTCAAAGGAAACAAAAGCCATTGTTATCCACATAAATGTGAAATCTCGTTTTGGGATAGAGGTTTTTGACGTAAAAGGGTCTCCTTATCGTTTTTAATGCGTATCAGTAAACAAAAATTGAACAAAACACGTATTATCCCTATTTGTCTCTAATAAACTATATCTGATGATTGGAAGCTCTCATCAGTACTTAGCGTTTGAAAGGCTTCAAGTAATACCGATAAGGCATCTATTCGTCCCACGTTCGACAAATATTTGTCAAGAAATTCTTCTGTTAGTGGAAAATATATTTCTTTTACCTTTACTTGAATTTATCGAAAACACAAAAAGGCGGTAAAGTAGTGCAAAATATCAGTAGGTCTATAAAGGATAGTGAACACGTAGTTGGTTAAACTTGTTTATTTTCATTACGAATTGACGTGTTTGTTTTTTTCTGTTAAATAATAAAAAAGGTAGACTTATTTCTTATTATTTGTAATAGTTGTTCGTGTACTGTATTGTGTACATGTATTTTAAACAAGAAAAAAAAATAGAAAATTACTTATTGGAAAAAGTTTGAAAGGTTGGAATGATGCGGGGACCATTATTAAAGTTGGGGCGCAAAGTAACAGCTGCACTAGAAATAATGATGACCTTACGAAAAGAGCCAAAATGGCATCTTGAAAGAGGCACGACTAAAGAAAGTAGAAAACTGGACGAGGAATAATGCAGAAATTGTTATTTGAGAAACGAGAATGTCTTTACTTTATAGATTGGATATTATAGATGAGGGACCAAGCAATTATGAAGCGTAAAGTTTATTTTACTTAAATATGTGATGATTCATTTTTATTCTTATATATAGTAATAGTTACAGGTTATACTTCATCATATTTAATGATATGCTTTTTCTGTAAACATACCAGCTTAAATTTACTTAATTCAATTGATTTCTAGATCGACATACACACACATACTATGAACATATTTTTGTGTCAAATATGAACCTATATAATACTTACTTAGTCCGATATATATTAACTGCGTCACATTAGCATTATGTATAAATAAAAAAATATAATATAAAACTGAAAAATTTCAAGTCTTTTCATTTTACGACGGGCGATGTAGGATTGATGAGGGCCAGATGCTTTATAATAGACGATAAAGCACGTATCCACATCATATGCAATAAAAATGCAAATGATTTCTGTTTATAAACATATTTTATGAACAAGAACATACATTTCTGAAATAATATTAATTTCGATAGATTTACACGCTTTGCATACAATTTGACAATAGTTTTTCCTATGCTAGGAAAATGCAGAACAAAAATCAAATACTGTTTTCACAAAGTTAAAGTATAAGAAAAAGTGCTACACCCGTATATGTAGTACTTACTGTTTCTAAAGTTGGTTGGTATAAAAACAATGCTTTATTGGTCCGCTGGGCGGGCCTAATGAAACTTTCTTGAGTCTACTTGGAATTAAGAATGTTTTATGTCTTAGATGTAATAAGTTTTTTTTTACAAACTTGTGTTCAACAAGATGAAATGATGTAATCACTGGTCGAATTTAGTTACTTTTGTGACGTCTATATAAATTTGAATTGAAATAACAATTACATAGTTTCTAAACAAATCATATTTACTTATAAATAATTTGCACGCTTATTGTTAATATAAGCTCCATTTTATAGTAGACCGCAATGCATCTATCTAATATGAAACCAAGTGGAACGGGTTCTTGGAGTATTAATATAAAACGTGCAGTATCGCTGTCTTATTTCCTTTTCGCAATATTATAATCTACGAGTATAACGTTTTGGTGAGCTATTTTGGATTGGTACTTAAAAAATACTTTTAGTTTGTAACTTTTGATTAATTAAAACTGGCACAATTGAAGAAATTTGAATTGGTGTACATATTAATATCTTATTTAAAACTAGCGGCCTCGCGCGGCTTCTTTCTTCTTCTAATTCTTAATGAATTTAGGAAAATAAATTCAATAATTTTATAATATGAGAAAATAGATATTAGTTTGAAGAGAACATTGTATGTGTTTTTACTTTCTTTTTTAGTTTTCCCATTCTCGGTAAACAGATCTTAGCAAACGCTCCTTCCGACGGTATTTGTAAAATTGTCGAAGGTCTTGTAAAATATTAAAACACTATTTCAATACGGAGCATATCGGGTTGCAGCCACAATATTGTGTGCAAACCGTTTTCTATCTAGAAAGTAAATCTAGCTCCCAGCGGATAACGTAACTCATTGCTCCCTGCGCTGGCGATATCACTGTTATTACGTAGGCCAAAAATACTCTATGTTTTCCTTGTTAAGTGTAAAAAATGTAAAATATTCTATTAGAAACGTAATGCTATCTATCATAAAGTAATTAAAAATGGCCACTCGCATATTGCATAATAAAAATAAAAACTAGATGAATTTTTTTTAGCTTCACCCTGTACCTCACATATAGTAGATTGGACAAAAGATTCTAGTGTTAATCCGTTCCTCTTTTTCCGCCTAATTTTCGAGTGGGCATCGAACCTACTAACGTCGCTTGTATTGTTGGCCGCTGTGTCGCTACGCTATGACGGCCTCGAAGAAATTAATGTTTTGTAGTGTCTAGAAAGATCTAGTCTTTCGAGAAGACTTTAAAAAAATAAATTAATAATACTAATATTTCTTAATAATTTTTTTGTAACAAAATACAATTTTTTTTTTAATTACTTAAACTTTTTTAGTCTCCAAAGTCTTATATCGCTAGCACTTCTAAGTCTGTAACTCTTGTTAAAACAAATGATACAAATTTGTTCTGCTCTGTTGGAGATAACTAGGCCCGGGCCTAGTATAGAGTTTACGTTTAGTGGCATCCGGTTCAAGTTTATATTGCTTATGTTTGTTAAATTAAGAATGCAGCTTTTTTACTACTCTTAACTAAACATTTTTTCGATTTTAAATTTTAAATGAATATATTTATATATTATTGTAAT
The DNA here is from genome assembly GCA_018231645.1 of Heliconius ricini. NCBI lineage: Eukaryota > Metazoa > Arthropoda > Insecta > Lepidoptera > Nymphalidae > Heliconius > Heliconius ricini. The sequence continues at coordinate 10,911 of DVQM01000421.1, forward strand.
ATATTTATTTAAAATTTAAAATCAAAAAGGTAAATAATTATTTATTTATTTTGCTGGCCCTATCATAAAAGTTATAAAATGTGAATAAATTTGACTAAAATATATTATAACAACTGCTAAAGTGAATCTATTTTTTAAGAACCAAGGTCGGGTTGATAGTGTATGTGAAACCATAAAAGCTTGGCGATTTTAAATCTTTTCTAAAATTCCCATGTCGTCCAGATTCACAGACAATTATTTATGGATACATATATCCAGTTCCTGTTACACAGGGGTGCTTTATCTTCGTTCACAGTGCATTTCCAATGAACGTAGAAGGTTATTTGCTAGGTTGTTAGTTGCTCGGGAACTAGATTTTTAGCTTTATATAAGCTCATTTCTTAATGCATATCATCCAATCAATTCAACATGTATTGTACTACTGAGATGGCGCTGCTTATTGAACTTAATCAAAACAAACTTTTATAATTAGTTATGTTCAGATTTACTTGTTGACGTTACCACTTTTCTGGGAATAGGGAGATATTTCTACATTATTTTTTCAATATTTTCAGAATAACATCGTAATACTAAATAATTTAAATAATAAAAAAATCAGTACGAATGAAATGAGGCTTTTGCATTATATAAATGCGTGAATGCATATTATATTGAATGATACTTTGTTTAGTTACTATAAAATGTTTAACTGATGTATTAAAATAGTGTTTTAGTTAATGTGCATAAATAGTATCACACATGGTCTCTGTCAATGTAAGCTTAGACAACAAAGTGGAAAAAAATATGAATAAGATTTATTCCGTAATGGCTTCTGTTTCTTCCAACCTTTCTCCCAACCAGCGATATCCAGCGAAATTGTTTCAAGCAGAAGTAGTGGCATGGAACTATTGGGTACTACAAATTTAAATTTAAAACACTGTGGTACGAGACAGATAATTCATATCTCAATACTCTTTTAATATATATAATTACACTTCCATCTAATAACATCTACTACAGAATTTAGCTTATTTGGTCTCTCTAGAACATGGTTCGTTACTAAACGTCTAACCACATTCTCGATCGACTTACTAACTACTTGGCATTCACTTCCAAACTGTTTTAGACTTCAAAAGCCGTGTAGATTCTGTGCGAGATACGTATGTATATTATAAAACTATTGTGGTAACCAATAAGTACCATTGTTTTTTTTATGTACCAATTTAGTTTTTCCTAGAACATAGACAATAAAACAAATAAAGGTTAGAATGACAAACTATGTTATTTATATATCCAACATAAAACACTTTGTTAGTTATATATTTATAATTGACAGTTGGACTTAATTTAATATCGCGGTTTTCGATTTTTGGTAATTTATATGGAACACACTATAATTGGTATATTTATATGCGTGTTACATTTTTGTATGCTCATGGCATCGATATTTTTAAAATTTGCTCGCTATGAAGCAAAAATATTGCAAAAATTGCTTCGATTTTAATACAATATTCAATGAACTAATATTTATTTTTATATTCTCTTTAGTTAGATATATTTTGAAATCTTATTATATTAGGTGAATTTGATAAACCTTCCAAAAGTATTCCAAAATTAGTAAATGAAAATAATTGAAAAATTTAAACGATTGTAGTGTTATCATGCTCTGTGACCGAGGCAAATGGAGAAGGATATATAAGTGTACTTTCTATCGAATCGAATTCCATATCAGACCTTCTGTTTTTTATATCATAAGAAACTCCTCATCAGCTGGACCAACATTTCCTAAGATGAAATATTAATATATCTTATAAATTAGAGTTTCACGTCAGGTGATGAAGCCTCTGCGTGCAGGAACTTATTGTTATATATGTATAACAAAAAATGTTTAATCAAAATCCGTCCTAAACAAAAAGAGAGATAAAAATTACAAAAATTATAGTTTTGGTTGTGCTCCTGACATGAAATACCAATTGACCTCTCTTACTATTTATCATATTTACGGATAACATTTATTAGTGATATTTATATATTCACATATCCAATACGCATAGGTATTGCCAGTCATTTGTCAACAGATTGCCATTAGCAGTAAATGTTTGTATTCAGTATAATATGTGGGTGAGGCTAATGAAAATAAATGAAGCGTCTTCTCCTTCGTAAGCATTGCTTCTAATTTGTCGAATGTAGAACCATAGTGGTATGTAAAGCCGAGACTAATCCATATATCTTATTCACATATGTATAGTTTTTCTTTTTTATGAGTTCATACAAGTTATTAATTATCTACAGATATTATAAATGAAATAGTATTCAGATATATTATCTTATAGTTTAGACGGGCTGCTAGGGTTTACATTTGTTATTCAGAACAGCTGCAGAAATTTTTGTATGTAAAGTTAAAGTAAGGTTTTAGCAAACTTATTTATTTTTTTATGACAACCCATTAGAAATCCTTAAGTGGCCCATAGCTATAATTGCCCTTGTAATAATATGTATTCTCCGAATTAGATTTGAAGGGGTTTTTATTTTATCACCATATATATAAATCTTTATATCTTTCTTATTTATTCTTAACAACATTTTCAACTCAGCCTTTGGCACGTGCTTATTTTACAAGTGCCATTTTGAGACACTGCAAATATTTGTACTGAATTCGTATTTATATAAAATAAAATCACAATTGATTTCCTTTCCCCTCGTCAATTTATAGATTTGAATTGTACGAAATTGGTTTATCCAACATCGCTGTGATTGCATCAGCGATCCGAGTTATTGAACCGTGAGTTGAAAACATTATAGGCAGTTGTGAATGCATTGTGTGTTTGTCACGCCTTTGTATTTAGTGAAGATGCCAACTTTGCGGTAGTATTATTTTTACTTTAGATTAATATTTAAATATCAGATAAGTACAATTAAAGCAGGATGAATAAATAACAATTTTAAAAAGTGAAAAATAAATATTTTTGTTAAAACTTCCAAAATCCGTATATGAGATGGACTGCAAAAAATGTTAACATATCCGCTATTTTCTATGTATGCGCGTACTCTGCATACTAATATGAGTTTTTAATAGAATTTCACAAAATAAAACGGCTAGCAATATTCAATAGCCAGTTTGTCTTCTTTTTTAGTTTTATTAATACTACAATTCTCAATAGCTATATTGATGAAATATAGCGACGCCATATATCATAACATGTTCAATTATAAGATTTAAGCAATGTATTAAGCTTGATAAGAGAAGAATTTTTCAGGGAATGAAACTATTTTAGCTAATTATACGAAAACTCAATTTGCTTGGTAAACCTTAATTTGAATTTAATGTTCGAAATTACCTTATAAAGGTGCTAGAATTTTAAATAAGATTTAGTACACTTTTGTGAATGTAATGTTTCAATGTGGGAATAGACGTCAAAGTGGCGAAGAATTCGATTGAATTTATAGTTCCTTTTATTGCGACGGAAGTGGAACTATGGGACTACAGTTTCCTATTGTTAAATTGGTTTTTAAAATAGATTTGAATCGAAACACAATCGGTTTTTCTAGGTTTATTCTTTATCTATATATACGCTGGAAGTGGAGAAAAGCGAGATGAGCTCCAAGACTGGAGTGCAATACAAAATACGTACGTTATACGTTTGCTTCACTAAAAATGTTTGCGTTAAAAACATACTGAGTTCTATAAATTTTTATTTATAAGTTTTCATGATTGGCTCGGCTCTATAATAATGTCAAAGTAATCTTACCCGAGGAAAAAAGTGTATTTTCCTTATAGTGTATATTTATGATATGCAGAAACAGAAGTTATGGATATCGTTTTTATTATTTTCGTGAAATAAGTCGCAGGTGCGGTAGTAAATTTATACATATTTAGTTTAAAATATGTACATATATATCAAGCAAAAGTACGTATACATTTTTGAAAAATGCTGAAGAACTTTTTAAGTAATTCAATCAATGCCGAACAAATATGTTAGCCAGTATAAATATATCATATTTGATTTGTAATTAACCAATCAAAATTTATTTAGGAAAAGAGAGTAGATTTATGTATTCTGGTAAAACTTGTACGAAAGTAACTGTTCTCTACTTCATAAAATTTTCAAAATATCTTAATGAAAACCAATGTTATTATAACAGAGATTAATTTGAGAATGATATTGTCGTAACGATATTCAGGTAGCCTACGACATTTACATAATGTTACGCAAGCCTGACTCAGTCAGCAAGTGAGCCTTCCCATGAGTCAACTATTAATAACACCCTTGCGTACGTCCGTATCATCCCAAACATTCCAGCTAACCTCTCAATCCACTAAACGGGGCCTTTATTGATCACTACTTTTGTCTTGCCATTCTCCTTAATGGACTATTAGCCGTGGCCATTGTGTTTGTCCCAAATTAAAGACGCACGATGTGTCGGCTCAGTTTATTTAAATGGCTGCACTTTAGAAGTAAATATGTCATTTATTTAAAGATATTAAGTAAGGTTTGCCTAAACGTTGCACTTCGTAATGATAATTAAATATAGATTATGAAATTGATCTCACGTTTATACAATATACTCGACTAGTCGCAGCCGCCCTGATTTAATTTCTGGATCTTTTTTAACTTTTTATTTTCACATTTCCGTTAAAGTTCAGAGAAAACCTAACTTTAGGACGGCCACGACACGTCGGTCGTAATGTATATAAATGAAATATTTGATATTGTGTCGTACTTAAAATCAAGATTTTAATTCGTCAGAGGTCTAGTGTTGAGGCAAAGCACAGGGTTTGGTCTAGTGTTGTGGCAAAGCACAGGGTTGCGTTCTGCCTCTAAACACGCAATGACTTCAGAATCCAGAATTTAGAAATTGGGCAAAGGAGTGTCTTAACACTAGGCTCCCTCGTGCAGCGTGAAGTTGAATCACAAAATATATATATATACACATTAAATTTCGTGCTAGTCCCGTCTTATCCTAAAGCGTTAAAATATTAAGAAATAGCTTGAGAGAATAGCTTATAATTGTAAGTGTGAATTAGTCTATAAAATTGATACATTTACTGTTCATTAATTGACATATTTCTATTATGAATGCAAGGATTTGAAATTCTGAAGCCGGAAGCTGAATCTACGAATGACAGTTAAAGGAGCACCAGATTTCGTGTATCTACTTCGAAATGACGTCTGTCAATTCATTTTAATCGGTTCACTTATTCAGTGTGATGGTCTCTAAAGCGCTATAACAAAGGAAGAGCTATATTGACTAGTGACTGTGAAATGAATAGAATATGTTTGTACAAGTGAGTGCGCAGACAAGAGCATTAGCTAAAGTTAATATTGTAATATATTAATATATAAATGGTGTTATTATGAGGCCAGTCGTGGAGCAGGGCCACAAAATGTGGCTCTAAACGCGATTGGTTGTGGATTCGTTTTCAAATTCGCTATGGTGTCGTTTGAAATTTTATAATAAATTCTATACATTTAATTAGACTGTCATTATTACAGTAACCAATATGTAGAGCTTTAGTAACAATTGATTAAATAGAGCTTAAGTTAATTTAATTTAATTTTTAGATAGCAAATTCTATCCGTCCTAGGAATCCAGTAACTTAGAATATCTCGATTTGCTATAGTAGATGAAAATCACTGAATGCCACGCCTGCTGTGGCGCCACGCATCCTATACTTACCCAACTCGAAAAATAACAAGAGATATTATTATTTAGTAATTACTACAAAAAGTCATTTAGCTGAACGAGTCGCAAACGGAGTCGCAGATCTTTTTATTTGAAGACTAAGTTTACTTTTCGATCGAAAACGGTGACTGTCTGAAGCCTTGAGTACCTGGGCTTGCTTATTACGGACGAAGTGAGCTCAATCTCTTTTATCGCACGGCTATACCGGGAATTGTACTCTACTATGTCTCGTATCCCAGAGGCTCTCGGCGCGCGCCAGCTCTACCGTAAAATTATGTTAAACTTCCATCGCGTCCTTGTATTGTTGTCGTTCTTCTATGGTATCCCATTTCATTTGTCTTAAAAAAGTTGGGATTCGCTTACTCTTGTTGAATTTCATTGTGTATATAAAAGAATTGATCGTGGCTGAACTATGTTAAAAAAAAATCAACATCTATAAACAAACGTTTTTTACAGTTAGGCACAAAAATATGATGACGGTTATGATTTCTTTGTCTTTTCATTTTCTGTGATAAGTTACTAATTTACTTGCTAAAATAAAATACAACATATTTTTTCTGGTCACATTATTTATTTTAATATTTGTTATAAATAGAAATAAGCTAGTGACGCTTCGCTAAATGCTATATTTTTTTTTTTCCAATCGATATTGAAACATTACATTTAAAGACGCCAACTTTCCTAATGTGGTATCAAACCAAAAATTAAAAAAAAAAAACACAATATAATGAATTTTAAATAAATCTAAAAATAATCGGCGTGAGGATTTTGCGGCTCGCGCAGTGGTGTCGTAATTATAGCGTCACTCAGCTAAAACGGGGAAATAAATTGAAAAACCGACTTGCGGTGAAAATGCACGTTGGGAAATATCTCTTACGGTACTTGCTCACGACTGACGGCGCCAGCTTAATGTATTTATTTTAGGAACTCGAGCTTTGTTTTAAAATAAAAAAAAAACCGCTTTTATCGTAATGTATGGGCCTGCAACTAGTAATTGCTTCATTAATGTTAATTAAAATGATGAAGTGTCAGTTAATCACTGTTTTCGTATAGATGTGGGTAAATCAGATTGTTAAACAATTTTAAATTATAATTAGTTTTAACTAATTGAGTGATTTATATAGATTAATCACAAATCCATCTGAATATTTGTAAATACGCTGTAACGTGTGTTACCAATTTTTTTTAAAAATTTCTAGATTTTAAGTACAATAATATAT
>DVQM01000422.1:0-17791 GCA_018231645.1 Heliconius ricini
TATATATATATATATATATATATATTTAAAGTACCTATATACGGCTATGTAAGTCTGACTGTGAACACGGTGAATATGTATTCGATTGCAATTAAGATTAATAAATGACAATTCCAACTAAGTTTATATTTGACCTATATGTATAATATATATGACCTATATGCTAAATAAGACGCGACGTTAAGTTCCGCAGACTTGACACGTTATGATAATAATAAAAAACTCTTTTAAATTTCCGTTGATTTATAAATTAAGTATTTTTGAACACTTACTTTTTTCTGCTTACTCTAAAACATATATTAATAAAAAAAATCATTCTTTACTATTTACTATCTTTCCCACAAAACGCGGCGTTGAGTTCCGACATTGAACCCATGGGAAACGGAGTCTATTAATTGATAAGACATTTCCTCTATCTACTATATATGCGGAATACAATTTAAATTTTGCTTGATCTTTTTGCCATCGAATCGGATTGCTTTTAAGGCACACGTGTGTGGTAACACATTTCTTCATATCCATACATTTTCCGTATCTTGCGGAGTAAACAAAAACAACTAAATTAGATTCCTTATAGGTGACTTAGAATAGCGATATTTTGTAACAGTTTTTTATTATTTTCCGCTTTACGCTGCATGCGGCACATGGAAGGCTAGAAACAGATAGAAGAGATTCAATCATTTATTTTCTAATGTTTCATGTACTTTTGTCTATAACAAAAAATATTCTATTCTCTTTGACTTTATTTGCTTCACGCTGCATCCCGCATATATCGTCCGCAGTCCTACTGACCTAGTAACAGTAGTAAGTACTTTTCGCCGAATTCTGGAGGAATTGCGTGTTAAGTGGCGGAACTCAAAGCTGCGCTTTGCCTTGACACCAGAGCAAGCGAGAAATGAAAATACAAATTTAAATAAATTCATATCCTCATTTTGCAACACTTTTCTTTCTCAATATAAAGTGAAAAAATGTAAATAATTCATTGCCCCAATGGAAGTTGATCACACGAATTCATTTAGGTTCATACACTGTCCCACTGTGCCATAATAGTAGTCTATATAAAATAGTTTCTTTGAAAGACTGCAAATGCAAACAACGTTTCTGAACAAAAACAAAAACAAATGAACAAAACATTGATAAGAATAAATGGTATGATAATTAAAATATTTCCTTAAAAGCTTCTTGTATTTCTGACATTATTTTTAGAAAGCAGAGCTTTATTGTAAACGCGATGACTGTGGATTCAAGCCCCAATCAGGGAAAAAAAATATTTTTACTTATTAAGAAAACATACAAAAAATTTTCAAGAGTTCAAATCAAGCCTCTGCCTTCCCTACCTTTTCTGGGATAGGATAGAGCGTGAAGCTTATTTTTTTTAAGATATATTAATAATAATTCCTATAAAATTACGCTTCTTATATTAGGCTTAGTTTATTCTCTTTATCGTTATCCTCTAAATGGTTCAAATAACGACAATGTTTGGCTACGACTTGCTACGAATGCCTACAGATAGGTAATAAAAATGTTTAGGAACCACTGAAGTTGTAACTTTATTCCTTCTAGGTGAATTGTTGTATTAAGTTTACGCTTCCCATATAAGGGGATAGGGGATAGGGTAGGCAGAGGGAACCTAGTGTTAAGATAATCCATTTCCACCCAATGTTCAAGGAAAAGCTTATCCAGTCGTGGAACTCAACGCCGCCCTTTTTCTAACTAAGAATAATAATGTAAGAAATTATTTTTTTTTTTAACATAAGTATACAAATAACATTGTATTTAAATAAAGTATGAATCTTTTAAAGCAAGAAATTTGAATTTTCCATCTTGATCCTTATTCTTCATATCCTGCAATTCTATACAAATATGCTCAATAATTTCCACGCAAACTACCCTTAACTTAAGTAAGACATATTAGCAAAGTGACTAATTATCTAATAACTGCAGCTGCACCGCAATGTGCTGCCAAGAAAGAGCCAAGTTATGTAACCACCAATATTGAGAGTGCTTCGCTGTTTCTGGTTCATTGGAATCGATGTGGATGATTAAATCTAACTCATGTGTTTATTTTTTTACCTTTACATATATTTAATATTGTTAGAATGTGTGTTAGAATGTAAACTGTTCGCCAGGAACAGTTTAATAGGTTAATTATCCAAACAGACAAAAATCGTTTGAAATAATTAAAAATATATATCTATGAGGCCGGAGTCGTGGCGCAGTAGCACAAAGTGTGATTGTAAAACCAACTGGTTTTGGGTTCAATCTCCACTCAAGGAGATGAAATATTTACTTACATATAAATTTTTCATTTCTCCGCTCTGGTGTCGAGGCAACGCACGGCGTTGAGTTCTGCCTCCAGAATTCAGCAGAAAGTGGGGATCGGAATGTCTTAACACTAGGTTACCCCTGCCTATCCTGCTGTATGCGGGATATAGCGTGAAGCTAATTTAATTTAATTTATTTTATTAGCTTTTTAGCTAAAAACTTTTAACTATTGTAATTAAACTTGCTTTCAACTCGTAATAGTTATTTAACTTTCTTCACTATACTATAAAAAGACAAAGCGTGGCATTGAATTACGCCACTGAACATGCAATGACTCGAAATTAACGGAAGGGGGAAAACGAAGTACTTATTTAACGAAGTATTTTTAACTCTTCGTTCCCTAAGCCTACTATGACCTCGAAACTGAATTTGATCCTAGAACCACCATCACAAACAGCCACTGCACTACAAAAGCTCCCTGTACGTGTTAAACATGGAAAATTACATAACATATACTGGTAGGAAGTGAACGTGAACGCGCAAAATACCTACAGCGCCGTATTGCACCTGCTCGTATAATTCAAGAGCACAATCTGAATTTCAAAGTGACAACGGCTAGCTCAATCAAATGCATCGCAGGTACATATACTATTATTAATATAAATGAATATTGTATAAATCAATAGTATTACGTAGTTGTTGAGTGAAAATGTATATATATATAAATATACGGTAGTATGTTTGATCTTCGCCATTTGTACAAAATTTTAAACAAAGTTCTAAACGAACGTTTTTTTTTTCTCATTATACAATTTCAAAAACTGGATGTTTCAAACATTTTGCAGTAGTCTGTGGTGAAAGATATAATTCTAAATATACGTGATTAATACGTTCAAAGGGTTTCGTTTAAAAATAGCATATTTCACCATTTCACTTCGCTTTGTAATAATCAAAAAAAAAATAAATTTATTCAAGTATAATAATATATTTCTTTTTTAAAGGTTTTATTGCCATCTATATTTAACTTGACGTGTTAGTGTGCGTGAAATTTCGCAAAAGAGACTGATTGTGCTAAACTATAGGTTACGATTTCAGTTCAGTTGACAACGAAGTTATATAAAATCAATAATGGCCGCCGCAACAAAAATACTAATTTTGCCAAAACCCATCTTAAATAGTAATCAAATAAAAGGGGTGTGTAAAATAGTACATACATATTTTCCCGAATTAAGATTGAACTCACCACTATCTCATAGCCTTGTAAAATAAACGACTCAAATTTTCAATAACCTCGGGCGAAACATCACCAAAAATAAATAACTTATCATTTTTACGTGTCAGTTTATTTTATACAAAAAAAATGCGATATACTGTTTTTTTCGTACAAAAATAATTTAGACGTCACGTAGTACACTGAATGCTTATATTTCATTTTGTAGACAACACCTCTTTGATGAATTATAAACATAACATAATAAGAATAACATAAAATAATAAGAATAATTCTTAGAAATATTCCTCTTAGAATCTTGATTTCGTTTTAAAAATGTTTCTTATTTTTATATAAAAAGTATATTAGTTTTAAAAGCATTTGGTTTTATTTCCAGTAATAAATGCTGTTTTTTTATCGTATTTACTTTTTATTTAGATTTAATTGATATTGAAGTAAATATTGTTAAAATCTCCGAACGAAGTCCTCGAATCTCCGAAGCCATTGAGCCACTCTTTTTGTTGGATGGATTTCATTAAAAAAATATTATATTTTTTTCATTATTATTTCAACGGGCATTATGGATAGTCGATCCGTACGTTATATCAGCTAAATCATATATTGACATTACTTCATACAGTTCGTGAGGCCGTCGTGGCGCAGAGGCGCAGCGTCTATCTTTAAACGCTATGCTGTGGGTTTTTGATTCCAATTCGGTAAAATGATTTATTTTCATTTCCTAGCTGTGGTGGTAGTTTAAGCGGTGAGTTGGGCTCAGCTATATGTTGTATAGCTGAGTCTCAAGAATAAGATGAGAATTGGAAATCGGAATGTCTTATTGTTATTATTACCAAAATTTTTATGCACTACACGGCTTCTGTATTATTATTTTTTTTGTAAATGTTTACGCCCAATTTTACCTGTAAGAGATCACAAGTTATATTTCTATAATTCTTTTTTTTTTCCATGTACTTATAGTTTGTGTGTGCAATAAAGAATTTTATCTATCTATCTTATTCCGTCCTTCCCTCCACCTACCCTGTTAAGTGGAATAAAATTAAAACGTTAAAACTTTAAAATACTACCACTCATCCATTTCTTACCACATCACTAAACCGTTCAAAATATATCCCAAAACGACCTAATTTAGACGTAGACAGAAGCACTACTTGTATACCTCTACGTAAATTTAAAGTAAATAATTAAGTTAATTTAAGTTGAGACGCTTCAGCCTCTACCCCTCGTCACCGGCGTAATGTAATAAATACACCGTAGGGAACTCCTGAACTGAACTTGTCGAGAACTTAATGTTTTTCCAAATATTTGCTTATACAATAAAGTACTAAATGCTGTTCTGTGTTATATTTTATAGAAAAATACGACGATAGAAGAGGATATTTATGTGATACAAAGTTAACTTCGCATCAGTTAAGTAGATTGAAATTTTGATGGAAGAAATGGTTGTAATTATTATTGATCTTGGCCATTCTAATCTAACTGTCATCTATCCAACTTGGCCGGCATAATTTAAGAATATGATTGAACTTCAATTTGGCATCATTTGGCCAGATACGTCATATAGTAATAATTATCGAGACGTAGAGGCTAAGCGCGGCGTTGAGTTCTGCCACTCAACACGAAATACTTCCAGAATTCGGCAGAAAATAGGGAACGGAGTGTCCTTATACTAGGTTTCCTCTGCCTATCCTGCTGTGTGCAGGATACAGAGCGAAGCTGATTTATTTTTTTAAACAATCCACATATTAAAAGTTGCTCAGCGGGCTAAGAAACGCCAAGTAAAAAGTGTTTCTCTATCCGAAATATTTCATATTGAAGTCATTCGCCACAAACTAAGGTCCGATATTGGGAGTAAAATCGTTCTGTAGTGGAACTGGACCGAACTGGACTAGCCAAGTCAGTAGACGTTCCGACAGTTGATGGAGCCTACGGATGTTAGAATTTGGATTGCGTTTTGGTAACTAAAGGACTCCAATACGATGGCCAGACGATTCAAAGAAAGCGGCTATGTCCGGATGGACGAAAGCACTCCAAGGTCGGTATCGCTGTTGATTGGCTATGAAGATTTAGCAGTAAAAGGTGTTATTTAGAGGGAATAATTTGCAATGTTGTTAACATTAGACAAGAATTGACAAACTAAGTGATGTGAGTGATTATTATCATTAGTATTTATCTTCTCGACAATAAACTTCAAGGTGTACTTATTTTTATATTTCTACCCTATTGTTAATTAAAAAAGCAGTTTCACTCTTTCATGTTATTGACAAAGTGTTTCAAATAATTATAAGACTTCATTGGTCACTTGCCGCCCAATTTTCGAAGTATTGTGTATTGAATAGCTAAACCCAAGGTCCCGTTTATTATAGTGGGAAAATGAAAATAATTAAAATTTAATCATTTTCCTGAATCAAATTAAAAATTACATCCATCACGTTCACAGACATATGCTGTTCCATTGCGCCACAAAGGCCATTCCAATACCACTTACACTTTAAACTGTAAATCTTTCTCCATCTTTAGTACCAGAAAATATAATTTTTAACCTTAAAACAAGCTGAAACTATGATATACTGGAATATAACCCTATAAAGATACTGTCCAATCTATTTGAAGCAAGTCTAACGGGAGCATAATAAGAGAAGCTCTCTGAATATTTTATCGTGCGCTCGAATTTGTTGAGTGTGCTCTACTACCGACTATCGATACTTGGCTGCGGTATGGTTTTTCACTTTTATGTTATTTTTGTGTGTATATTAGATAAATATGAATAGGAAATATTTAGAAATATACATTATAGGCTTTGCAAGTATAAGAGGCCGTCATGGCTTGGGACGGCCCCTGGCTAAAAACCCCATTGTTGGGTCATATTTTAATTTGTGTTCACGTCGAGTTCCTCAGCCAGGGCAGCCAGTCCAAACATAGTGTTCCAAAAATTCAGCAGTGCATGGAGTGTCTAAACATTGAGTTACCTCTGCCTACCTTGCTATGCGAGAAAAGTCGTCAAGCTGTTATTTTTTTTTAAATATCACCAAAAAATATTTTTACGCTTACATGATGCAGGTATAACCCTCAATCAAAGAAATGGTTACATTTTAATTATAAACCGACCGGTGCCATGACCATTGGGTTCGGATTGCAATCAATATTCCAAATATAGGCGGACACTAATACGTACATAAGATATGGTTGCAGCTAATAACTTTGTTTCAATTTCCATTCGGGGTAGTGATATATCACTATCACTAAGAAAATGAGAGTATTAAATATATTTAACACTTTCATTTTCTTGCTCTCGTAACGAGGCAAAGCGCGGCGTTAAGTTCCGTCAGGAAACGCGCAATGCCTCAGCGGAATGTATGGAATGGCGTCTAAATGATATTAAAACTTACGTGAAAATTACATTTTAGGCTTTAATTTAACATCTACTGAAATATCTATTTACATCAAAAATTGTCGTTTAAAATATTATCAAAAGTAATTGACAAATGGAATGCGAGTAATGAGCACAACATACATACATGTACGTACATATACTATATAGTACTGTATGCGGAGTGTAAAGGTCAAATTCTTCGTAGAATGTCCCCCGTTAATTGAAAACTAACGACCTTCCCTGACTTTTGTACTTGTAAATAAAATATTTTTATTGTTTAGCTTGACGCTGCTTCTCGCATCCCTCGGTTACCTTGTGGTAGGACCCCCACGCACCACGCCACAACTTAAAGCCGTATTTCGTAATTTCATTGCTTCTACCGTTAATTCATTACGCCGAATGAGAATAAAATCCACAGCCATCGCATTTACAGTCCCGACATATGCGCTCTGAACAAAATGTCCTTCTTTCTTTCCTTTTCTTCCTTTTCCTCAACATTTTTTTTACTATCACATTCTCCCGACTATAGAATCCCCGACTTTTAAATCTACAGGTAATGTATATATGTTTAATTAGGTATTTGTATGTAAATCTTTTAATCTCTGGACCTTAATGTTGCCTGGAAGAGATTACATTTTGTTTTTTTTTTTAAACCTATTATAATAAAAGAAACGCTTAAAATAACCTTGACAGTACAATAGATAGAGTAATTTCAACGAATATTTTATAATGCCGCAAACAGTTAATACAGTTTCAGTGTAAGAAATCGATATGTGACTGTTTAGGGGTCGTAAGACTAAAGAAGATAATGCTGGTGGTTTCAAATAATGTATGAGAAAATTTATGTAGTTTTTTTTAGCTTCATGCTGTATGCCGCATATAGCAGAGTAAGTAGAGGTAAATAGTGTCAAGACTCTCTCTTTCCCAATTAAACGAATTCCGTGACATCTGTTCGATTCATTCCATCATTCCGTTTTATTTAGATAAGCGTAAACTGACGCCCTGTTTTTTCGGAACATTACCTCAAATGAAATTTGAATCCAGAATCTAAACTGTATGTATAGCGTTATTTGACAATTACAATTTCGGAATACTCCTGGTACTCCACTCATTTCTCGAAATCGAGGGAAAGAAGCAAACAGATGTATAAATATCAACACTAGATCCTTTTGACATACTTTGCTCTGTGGAGGGAATGGAATGGAATAGATGCTTTCGACTATTTGATAAAAAAATATTTTTCATTAACGTTAACCTCATCCTTATAAACATAAATAAAAATAACTCATTGTTATCTTTATATTCCAAAGCTAATAACTCCTCCAAACCTATCCAATAAAACAATTTTTCATTATAATTATATTATAAACTGAATAAACAAAAAGTAGTAATGTAATAAATTGAACTTCACGCCGGCTAACAAGTGTTGGCCGCTATCCAGCTTCATAAAAGAACATTTGGGTATTTCGCCGTCTAAAATTGTGATACAAGATATAATGTAGTAGAGAGTTGTGGCTTTCGAATAATATTTATTTTACGCTATTCGTGGCGCAGGGGCGTAAGCGTGCGACTGTATACGCGCCAGGTTGTGAGTTCGATTCTTACCCTAAGAAAATAAATATTTATTGTTTTCTTACCCTTTCTCTGGCAACGAGGCACAACCGCGGCGTGAGTTCCAACACTTAATACGCAATGTCTCTATTGTGATTAATTTGGCTGACAATTTGGAAATATCTTAATAAGAACAGAGTCTCGTTACCAGGGTGACTTAATTTTTTAACTGCATCCTGCACACAGTATGGTAACCGGAGGGATCCCTAGTATTAAGAAACTCCAGGTATCCAGAGCAAAGAAATGTAAATGTAAAATATTTTATTTTCTCGATTGGAATTGAATCCATAACGTTTACAGCCGCACGCCTGTGCCCTTGCGCCACGACTAGCCTCCGGCCTGTGAAGGCCATTTAAAGTATAGATAGATACCCATTACATGAGTGACGTACGGCCACTTATTACGAGAGACCTCTTGACCTGCATATGGGAGGGATGTCACTTAACAGATTCATAAATTTTTCACACTATAATATAACTAAAGTGTGAAAAAAAACCACAGTTGCTACTTGTTTGATTTAAATAAATGTTTGTAGATTCTAATTCAAGTGTTACATCACCTGCGATATTTAACTTCGATAATGTATTTTAAAATTTCTAAGTGCCTTGACATTGACTGAAGGTACATTGGGTTACATCGAAACGTCTAATATAAGAGGAAAATTTCATTTGAATCCGTTGTTCCGTTCAGTGCTTTCAAAAAAACAAACTCTTAAACTGTATAATATTAGTATATATAGAAAGCATAGATAGGCCTACTACGTATAGATATTGCACAGTGGCTAAAAGTACACGCGTTGGTAATGGATTTGATGTGTACTCGGAATAAGAAAAATATGAGGCCAGTCGTAGCGCAGGGGCACAAACGACTGGTTGTGGGTTCGATCCCCACTCGAGAATATGAAATATTTACTTACATTTACATTTCCATTTCATCGCTCTGGTGTCGAGGCAAATTGCGGCATTGAGTTCTACCTATCAACACGCCAATGCCTAAAAAATTCGGCAGAAAATGGGGAACGCAGTGTCTTAACACTAGGTTCCCACTGCCAACCCTGCAGCGTGCGAGATAGAGCGTGAAGCTGATTTGATTTATTTATTTATTTAGTAAAAAAATATTATAGCTAGACAAAACGTGGTGTTGGACTTTATTTTTCAACACAGACTGACCAACAATACGATATACTTCTCAATTATAAATTATTTATAACATTTAGTATCTAGATATAAATACTAAATTATCTTTAATATGATCGATATCGCTTAATATACGAGTACGCATGTGCTGGTCTGTATTTTAATTTCTTTAATGAATTTATATTTCACTATAATATAAGCAATTTAACTTCAATTACTACTACAATTTCTTTTTTGAAAAAAAAAAGAAATCAGTTTTTTTGTCAATTTCATATAGCAAGGGACCTAATGTAAGGACACTCCGATCCCAATAAACAGTCTAATTTTCGAGATTTTAGAGCTTCTAATCAGTGGTGTAACACTCCGCTTTGTTTTGTTACTTGAACGACAATATGAAAATACTTAATTTCCCTTTAGTGGAAATCGAATCCATGACCGCTTCATTTACAGTTAGACGCTGAGCTTCTGTCTTTTTACAATATTTTCTTTTTCAATCATTAAAATGAAACCTCATTATATTATTTAAAATGTATGTTTAAGACATAAATGTATAAATAATGTGATTCTGTCAAAATTACTAGCATAAATACAAACATATGATATTGTAAAATAGAACAGGATTCATTAAATATTAGTATTTTCTTCGCTTTTTACTTATATTTCTTCACACAATGCTATGGAAAGAACTCAAACGCAAGCCAGAATAAGCATTCGCGCATAAAAAGAAATGTGCTTTATAAAATCGTTGGTACCATTTTATATTTTTATTAAAGTTCAACCGCGTGTATTCATTATTATAGTGGCGTTAGTATAGTTCTGAATGTACTTAAAATGTGGACTTTTCTTACAAAAACGTTTTTAGTTTTTTTTTATCTTCCTCCTGCACATAGCAGAGTAGCCAGAGCAAATCTATGACCTAGTGTAAAGACATCTTGCTATCCATTTTCCACCGAATTCTGATGGAATTGCGTGTTGTGTTGCGTAATTAAACGCCACGCTTTGACTGTAGTCGAGATGATTGTGGGTTCGATTCCCAAACAGGATAATGAAATATTTAATATTTTCTTTTCCACAATCTTATAACGAAACAAAGCGCTGTGTTAAGATCGGATACTTCACACGCATTGCATTCGGCGGAAGGTGGAGACCGGAAAGATTTTATTTTAGGTTCCCAGGATCCCTCTGCTTAACCTGCTATGTGCAGATCCACTGTGAAGCTTAAAAATCTATAGATTCACATTTTCGGAATAAAAAAATATTGAAACTTAGTATAATCTATACTGTACGAGACTAATTACTAAGTACCCCTGATTTAAACCTAACATCTGACAAAATATATTAAAACCGATTTCTTAGATATTAGACTTTCAAACAATTTTAACATATATTAAATTGGATCAAGTAATTTTGTAAGGTTCAACGTAGGGTGAAATACGTACCGCCAATATGAATAGTTATTTCTTAAACTTTGGCAATTAAAATGTTGCCAATCTAAATTATTAAGTTTATTAGTTCAGTGTTGATATATAGTAAGATTTTTTTTCAACTTCTCCCTATTTCCCGCGCATAACAGTGTAGGCAGAGGGAAACTGGGAACCTAGTGTTAAACATTCTGTATCAAATAAAGAAGCGTCTGTTCTACGCGTTCCACTCAATTTTAGAGGTATTGCGTGTTGAGTAGCGGAACTCAACGCCATGTTTTGCCTTGTTACCACAAAGAGGAAAATGAAAATATAAAATATTTCGTTTCTTTAGAAATAACTGAACCCACAGCTATTGATACTCTATTCGCCAGAAATAGAGTGTGATTTTTAACAAATTTCCGCTACCCAAAGATAATTATTACTTATTAAAATATTTGTTAAGAAAACGTATACAAATTTCAACATTTTTAAATAACAATTGTTCAGGTGGAAAATCTGTCATTGTCCTCCACCTGTACCATCAAGAGACTATAAGCTGTCATCGATAAGGCGGTCGCCCGTGGACAGCATTGGCTATAGGACGAAATGCTGCGGGTGTATACCATTGAAGTTTGCTGTGATAGCCGTCGGTGTCGTGACTTTGGTGAGTTCAATTGACTAACAGCCGGTTTCTGAATTAAGAAAATTGAAGTTGAGAACGTCTCAAACTGTAATTATTCGTATTTATGGAGATAGATTAGAATAGGTTGAAGAATATTCTGGTCTTACTAAATGGTATGATGTAAAAATACATTTGCTATGGATTGCCGGTAAGAAATCGTTTTTTTTTATACTTTTTCCTTTTTTTTTTATTTTATAAAATGAATATGTTAAATTGTATTTTTTTTATATTATTTATGCAATAAAGTATTGGTTTTTGTTATAAATATTAGAAATTGTTGTAAAGAAAACAAAATGCACTTAATAAATCAGATTGCATAACAGCTAAGAGGAATAAAACGAATTCAATATTTAATTACCATTAATATTCGTAAAAAAAAATATAGGTTGTATGTAAAGTCAGATAATGTTACGTGACACCGTCATACGAAAACATTGATGAAAAACGCATTCTTTTATTAATTGCATTGAATTATCACTAAATTATCATTATTTTATATGATACAAAGAAGGCGTTAATTGAAAAAAATGCATTTTTTTTATATATTAAAATTTATTTGCACTCGTTAATTAAAAATATGTCTTTAAGTAACAATGTGCTATTAACAATTTTTTGTGTGATATGTAGGATTCTCCAATCTCCGTTATTCTATAAAGGGTAGGCAGCTTAGGCCTGTATTTATAAACCGCTCTCAAGTCTTGTCTCAGATGATAGCTATCAGATTGATAGCAATAATATAAATGTGCTTTCTCCTCTCTATCGTTTCTTCCGAGCTCTATATATCTCTCTCTATCTTCAAATCCTTCTTGCACGCCCGACGGCGGAACATGACAATGAGTCATGTTTGATCTAGCCCGCTGCTGGTATTATGTAAAAAGCTCTTACCGAAATATTATTTGTGAGCCGGTAGACAAAGCGCGACGTTGAATTCCGCCACTCGACATGGAATATCTCGAAAATTCATCAGTGCGTATCAAATGGAATGCCTGAACAGTATTTTTCCAATTTATTACATATTTATATAAATTGATAATATACTAGCATAGATATAAAATTTTCTCATCCATTTTAACCGACTATCACTCCCTAGACGCGTTTTATGTGATATAACGACAAATTCTCGAGCTTTACAATGAACTTGTGACATTTGAGCTTACTTTGTCGTATGTAAAAACTGTTTATAATTCCAAATAAAGCTGTCTCAGGACAACCATTTTAGAAATACCCATTATTTGTCATGATAATGTTTATAATTTTTTGCCTTTTTTTGTAATTTTCTCGTTCTATATACGTTGAAAATATAAAAATTTTATTCAGAAAAGGACATTTGCCTTCCTTTTTGTGTTTATTTAAGTAAAATAAAATAGATTATGAAAAATTACCTTACTTTTCCAATACTTTAACGTACTTTCACAACTTGGAGTGAAAGCAAAGAACCTACAGGTCCTTATCTTGGTCGTCGATATTTTTTTTGTTTTTCTTAGCACCACGCATTATTTCAAACGGTATAACAAAGGACAAGAAGATAGATTTAAATAAATAGTAAAACGTTTATCTTTAACATATATTACTTTCTTATGTCGTAGGGGATATAAGAATATACGCATGCGACTGCAAAGGCAACAAGCGGAAAGTGGGGAACGAAAGTGTTCTAATAGGACTAGTATCTTAACATTAGGTTCCTAGGTTTTACTTCCTAGGTACTTCTGGGTACATGACATGAAGCTAAAAAAAACATATTCTATGTTTATTTTAAAGCTAATACTTTCCAATTATTCCAAAACTAAGTATATTATAAACAAACTGTCGCGGCAAATTATTTTTTTACTTATTTTATCAAGAAAATCTTAAAATGATCTCCATCCATCCATTAAAAAATTGATATAAAATTTTGTCAGATGTGGTCAATGCTACAGATACAGTCAGCAGATAACGTTGCGTCAGATTTCTTTTCGGACAAGGATGATGTTTTTTATAAAAGTGGCAAAATTATTTATATATTGACAGCTACAGTGCTTGTGTTTTCTTGTGGGATACTTTTCTTTGGAGTGGCAATGGTGATTATACATTATAATAATAGTAAGCGACTAAAATAAATCGAAGCCAGTCGTGGCGCAGCGGCACGAAGTGTGACTGTAAAACCGACTGGGTCGATCCCCACTCGAGGAAATGAAATATTTACTTCAATTGATATTTCACTTTCTTCGCTTTGGTGTCGAGGTTAAGCGCGGCGTTGAGTTCTGCCACTCAACACGCAATGCCTCCAGAATTCGACAGAAAGTGGGGAACGGAGTGTCTTAACACTAATTTCCCTCCTACCCTGCCGTGTGCGGGATACAGCGTGAAGCTGATTTTATTTATTAATAAAATGAATAAAAATAAAGAATAATGCTGAAATCTGGTATGTATGCCCGGTTAGGACGATATGTTGGGAATGCTTAAACAGCATCTACATGATGACATTCGTGGCGCAGGGCCACACAAGCATGCGACCTTACTGCGACAGGTCGTGGGTTCGATTCCCACTCGAGTCAATGAAATATTCTATATTTTTATTCGCCTCCCTTTGGTAACAAGGCAAAGCGCGGCGTTAACGTCTGTCACTCAACACGCAATCAAACATTTGGAGGAAAATGAATAACGAAAGTATCTTTAAGGAAACAGTGTCTTAACACCAGTTCCCAGGTTCCCAAGTTCCCTCTGCCTTACCATGAGATGAGCGGGATACAGTGTGAAGCCAAAACAAATAAAACATTTGAACTACTTCAACATAATAATTCTTTTAGTCAAGTTATCTCATGATCCACGTGTTCGTCTGGTACGCGTTTCTATACAACTGTATGGCTCTCATATGTAACATTACCAGTTTTGTTTGGAGAATATTGAAAGTGGAGAAGAAGATGACGAAACACATCCTTAGACTTATGTTGTCCTTGTCTTGGAACGGTGGTAAGTAAAATAATTTCACATACATTTAATTTGTTAGTTTCGTACATATAATTGTTCGCGTTGATGTTTGTATGAACTAACAATGATGATGAGAGAAAAACAGTATTATATTTTCTTGACTATACTCTTAATATTTCATGGTGATCGGTTGAATAGTTTAAGCGAAATAGCGTATAAAACAATATCATATACTATATGTGGTTGCGAAGTGCCTGGTTTTATTTTATAGTTGCGGAAAGTCAGAAAAGATAAATTAGCATTGAAATTTGAAAGCGCTAAATATATAATACCAGTAATATTAAGCGAAAGTGTTATGTCACTATGATCTAAGTGAAACCATCCTACATGAAATTTCGGCTGAAAATGTCAGTGTCTTAACACTAGGATGTTACGTCTCTTCCTGCTACGTGCACAGATCATGTAGCGTGAAGCTAAAAGAAGCTAAAAAAAAAATAAGAAAAAAAATCAGAAAAAGCAGAACATTTTCTCTCTCTCTCTCCTATGCATTATTTATCTCTCATTGCAAATCTGCTTTCTTCGTCTTTTCTTTCAACATTGTTTCTGTAGAAAAAATTAAAACATATATTTTTTCATCTTTAATCCCTAAAAAATATTATTTTTACTTCACTTTTAATTTCAGTGTTCTTCTATTTCTTAGTGATTGTAAACAGTTTTAAAGTAACAACGCTGTGGTCTTAAAGACCCTTTAAACGAATACAGCGAATTGGAAGACAGATTTGTATATACAAAAGCATGAAGCTAGTTATTTAGATATTAGATGAGATGTGTAAAAACTATATATTCTTATTTTTGTTTTGGTCACAAGGAAAAAGGATTGTGGGGGAACAAATTTTTTCAAGGAAAAATAACTTCACGCTTTATTCCGCATGAAGGCAGGGTAGGCAAAGGGAACGCCGGGGTAAGACACTCCGTCTAATTTTATATACATTACTTGAAGTGGCTGAACGCAATGTCACGGTCGTCTGGTACAGAAAATCTACAATATGAGTCTAAAATCTAGGAAATAAAATAATAATTCATTCACAATGAATGGGAATTAAACCCACAACCGCCACTTTTACAATCGGACGCTGTGCATCTGTGCCAAGCATAACTTTTTTCCTAAATAATTTTGTTAAATTAAATAATTTTTCATATATTGTTTGTTTACTTTTGTCCTCAAAGGTATTTAATCAATACTAATATTATAAATATGAAGAATTTGGTTCAACCTAGAATTACTCAAGAACTACTAATGCATTTATTATAATCTATCGGGATGTCTACTCTGCAGAGGGAACCTGTTATAAGACACTCTGTTCCCATTAAAACACTTCCATTTCCTATTTTCCGGCGACTCATTGCGTATTAAATCGAAGTCTCCACCAGTCGCGTTTACAGTCGCACGTTTGTGCCCCTGCGCCAATTAATTAAAAAGTTATTAATTTGATATTGCAAAGCGATACATTCAGTGAAAGGATTTAACGAGCTCTGTTCAAATGTAAATTTTAATTATATTGTAGGCAGGTGTATAAGTAGAGGAAACCTACTGTTAAAACATTCCGCTTCTTCCGCCTAATTTTCGAAACATCGTGTGTTCCCCCGAGTGAGAATTGAACCCACCACATCGCGTATAAAGTAAGACGCTATGCCGAAGCGATACGAGCGACGGCCACTTTTTAAAAGATTTATTTCTATTATAAGTCTATTGGATTTCCATTGAAATATTTTAAATTATAATTATAAAATATACACATATGTATTATGGATTTGATATTATTTGCGAAGTAAATTCCACAATTTGTAATTAGAAATGTTTGTGTTTTTGTTATATAAAACAGTAGGCAAAGTAACTTCGGTCTTATCGCCTCACCTCCCGCCAAGCTCCTGTGACATGTGTAAACTTTGTACCTACTCTTAATCATATAGATGGATATGGTAAATTAATATTGTGGGGCCCTCGTGGCTCAGCGGTGGTAGTTCCCGTAACTACCACCGCTGAGCCACGAGGGCCCCCGATTCGATTTCTATACAGAGAATGAATTTTTTTTATTTCCTTGCCTTGGTAATTAGACTTCTACTAGAACTAAACACGCAATGTTTAAACAACAGAAAAAGCTAAAAAGCTTTGAGAAGATTTGGGAAATGCTGTATCTTTACCACATAGCAGGAAGCACCTTTGCCTAGGTTCCCTTAAACCTAGTTTACCTAGGAACTTTAAGACACTTTGTTGACTTCTGCCCCCGAATGGGATTCGAGCCCACAACCTTTTACAATCAGACACTGTAGCACTGCGCTACGATGCCTACACAAATTCTAGTATTAAATATATAATGCCACATCAAAAACAAAACGAAGTTCCAAGTAACCACGGCATCCGAAAGTTGTGCGTGGCGGCAAATTAATACTGTTAAGTATACTAAGAACAAGTTCAATTGGTTATCTTCGCTTTGACTTTTAAACGATGTAAAATAATATTAAATATTTTGACACATATGTTGTTTTATTTCTTCTGAATGTTTCTAATTAATAACTATTAGGTAAAGTTAGTTAAATATCTTATCAGAAATTAAATTGGATGTTGTGGCTTCAAATCCCGTTTGTATTTTTTTTTCATGAAATCGGCACAGGCGTTCGGCATCGCGTTTCAAGTGTCAGTACTCCACGTCATTTTTTTTCTCATTTGAGCGGAGCAATGAAAATAATTAATTGTTCCGAGTGGGGAACGAATCCACAACCATCGTGTTTAATTTTTTTATTTTAAGTAGCAAATAAAAAAATTTACGGGTCCGAAATAATAAACCTAAACAAAAAAAATAAAGTTTTTTTAAATAAGTTAAAAAAATATAAAATTTTTGAGCTTTTAGTGCCAAGTTTTTATAAGCCTGGCTTAAAGTGCAAAACAGTAACTTTGGATTTCAAATTGTAAGCCACAAGTGGTCCTTCGAGCCCGATAACAGCGGGTCAAGTGTCCCGAGGCCGCAAAATCGTGGCGCGACAAAACAAGAAATGCTTTATTTAGTTTAAAATATAGATTCATAAATAAAAGGGTATTTTATTGAAATTTTATAGATATTCATATATTATACATAGAGAGAGAGAAATAGATAGCAAATAAGCAAATATCTATAAAATATATATATA
>DVQM01000423.1:0-17771 GCA_018231645.1 Heliconius ricini
GCCCCCGAGCGCGCCCCGCGCCTTATACGTCCTCAGAGACGAGACGTCGCTGTCGACCTTCATTTACTCCGGCCCGATGTTTGAAACACTAGATTCATTTGTCTTTTATACGACCATACTGTATTATCCTATTTTACAAAAATGCACAAATCTACACAATAATTTTCCATTATAACTTGTTTTGATGGTGATGCGCCACTTTCTGAACATACGGACATGGCACTGTGCGGCTGTATTATTAATTGTACAACGATATAAATACTGTGGTAAAGTTAAGATAACAATTCCACTCGTTTAAGGTATTGAATAAAGACCAAAGACTCGATATAAACATGATAAATAAGTTACAATTATATTATTTATAATAATATTTTTAAAAATAAGAACTACGCTACATGAAATGCTCTCTTGCTTATAAATAGCTTACGATACCTGTAGATGAGGCTTTTAACTCTACAACTCTATATATAAGATGTATATATTAAGACAATATATAATTATGTCAGTCTCGATCATTGAAATAATTATACTGTTACTCAACTCGCAGTTGCCTAAACCAATAAAAAAATACCTTCCTTTTCTCTTGTTTCGTATAGCAGAAGTATATAAATAGTTTCAGATTAATAATAATCATAATGTTCATTTTTCAAATAAATAACCTTGTTTTGAAAGAAAAGATAAAAAGGACATGTCATAAAAATTAAATAGAAATCAGAAATAAAACACGTACTACAGACTAATTAGTGGAAAAAAAACTTATGTAGTATTGTTTATTTATTTAAGAAATAGCACAAACTTATTTTATTTATATAAATAAACGAACTGTGATATGTTTCCATTTCAGTTTAACTGCAGTATTTTACCTTGTAAAATATAGTGATGTAAATCGGACTAAGTCTGTGTGTCAAGTCATTATTGTTATATGTTAATTAACATATATGACTTATTATATATTAATTATTTGTTGTATATTACGCATATAAATTAAAGTATCAACCCATTCAGTACGAAAACTAAATTAGACTTAACTGAACTTTAATATTATGTTATTCAGTGATAACGAACGCAAACGTTAGAGTTCAAAATTGTCGCATTTTAGATATGGATGTATATACATAAATCATTTTGGTTAAAGTAAATTTGTGAAAGACGTTTACAACTTTAAGATACCTAATAAACAAAAGTCGTAGTTTAAAAATATTCTTTACTTTTTTCACTTTTGCTTAATAACAAAACATGGATACGGCTATAAAATAACTATAGGTCAAATGGGCTATTTGTAAAAAAGTACCTTGGCTTAAATTTTTATGCGAAGTATATTTTACAAATTGTATCGGATATAAATTTTCTGTAAAAAAAACCTGCATTGTATGAATTATTTTATTTTAAAAAAAACTTACAGGAAATCAGTTTCTATAGAAATAAAAAATTGGCGTGTATATTATTGATAGCTCATGTATGAACTGTTGTGAATTAACACTAACTGAATGTAAAGTATAAATGTTATTATGCAATTATTGCTAGGAAATTGTATAGTATGAAACAGTGCCTTCCGCACTATAAAATTATTTATATATTTTTATTAGCAAATTTTAATAAACCAAACGTTGGTGATAGCTTTGAAATTGTTGGAAGTGCGCTAAAATAGAGTTTTTTGCTAGTATGTTTCCGGACGCACCGTGCTAATTCATCATCGCCTTTTTAAAAGATGTCAGGTATTTTTCTAGGAATACATTTGCGTTGAAAGTAACGTATATCTCGTATACCCTGACATTTTTTTAGTTTGTATCAATCAAGATTCTTCTTTGCCAATTTATATATCTACGAAAATTATTTTAATGCTAATATCGGAAGTCGTTAGTCTTTAATGTCCATTTTTTAGACAAAAATTCTGAAAACTAAGACGTGTGTTTGTTGCGTTCACTCCATGGTCGTGCGTTTTGCTTGGAACGTTAACTCCGTACACGACTTTAATTTTTCAAGTTACCGCTAAAAAACTTAATGGTTACCATTATTACTTTTTTTTGTGATACTCATATACATTACTAGCGGCCCCGCGCGGCTTAACCTCCTTGAACTGTAGAAATATTTATATAAGTGTATTTAAGAAAAAAACCTTATTATTTACTATGATCTCTATACTGTAATGCTAAGTAAACTCTAATTAAACTACAACGTCTCAACAACGCGCCTTGCCACTTCACCAGAGCGTAGAAATGAAAATATTAAATATATAAATGTATATCATTTTCTATGAGTGGTATTAAAACCCACAACCTGTCGTTTGTGCTCCTAGGCCAGAAATGCCTTAAGGTACTTTATTTGATTTTGCTCGCATAAATTCTTTGTATTTAAAGTTTAAGTGTTAGGTTATCAAACAGCATACATTAAATTCATAACTATTTTTGTATATGAACCGATTGTAGTTTATTTATTTTTTAAAAATAAACGGAAAATGTTAAGCGAAGCTTGGTGGAATCCTATAGTGAAAACTGTATTTAAATCGGCTTAGCCGTTCTGAGATATAACGAACGAATGCACAGACAAAAACAAAAAAAAGATTATTTTGGGTTCTATTACGCTAATGCCCACGGAAATAGTTTTTAGATATATCTTCCATGTACAGTCATCAATCAAAAACTTTTTAATTTCATTTTACATATTAAGGGTATAGATTCAGGCGCAGAGGCATAAAGTGTGACTGTAAACCGACTGGTTGTGGGTTCGATCCCCACTCGAGAGAATGAAATATTTATTTACATTTATAAATCATTTCTTCGCTCTGGTGTCAAGGCAAAAGCGCGGCGTTTACTTCCACCACTCAACACGCAATGCTGAAAAGAAAATTGGGACCGGAGTGTCTTAACACTAAGTTCCAACTGTCCTATGTGCGGAATACAGCGTGAAACTTAGAATGTATTGCCACTTATATGTAAATCACATGTTAGATGCCAATGTAGTGAAATAAAAGATATTGTTTTTAAATATTTAAAACCAACACACATAAAAAATGTATTATAAGCACCTAGTTACCTACCTAAAAAAACTGATTTCCTGTATAAATTTTTATGACTATTTTGGCTATTAGGTATTCATCTTTCTTATTAAATCATTGTAGCTTAACTTAGAAAATATCTATTATTATTATTATTCACATTTTTCTTATACGAGCTTAAATAACTTCTGGAATGGAACTCCTTACCATGAACCAATTTTAGAAGATTTTGGAAGACACATTTCTTAAAAATGCAGGGTAAACATTTGCCTGACATTCAAAGTAATAGTTGTTGTAAGTAATTAATTTATAAATATACCTAAGTAAAATATAGAGTTACAACACGCGGCCAGTTTTATTCTGGTGTCTTGAAATTTAAGGCTTTTGCCTAGATCTAAAATGAACAGCTACAATGGGACCTAGTCTAGCCTACGTATGTATAGGCTGATTGAGCTAAATGTTTATACTAGATATGAAAGAAAGCTTTTCGAAACTAGATAACAACTCAGCATCTACAAATAGACTTAAATGGTCCAATATTGGAGACAAACTATGTCTTCGTTTTAAAACTTTACATAATATGAACTCTAAAAATATGATTGGAGAACATTCTGTATAGTTTACAAATTAAATATAGATAGTTTGAATATAACTTTATAATACATCTAAAATGTTTAATATTTTCTTGTAATATAGGAACACCGCAATACCAACTGACAAATAATTTTCGTATCTAGTCCTGATAAGCACTATTCTTCGAAATAATATAGGTAGCTTGTATTAATTCCTATCTACACAATTATTTTGTAACCAAACGTATTAATAGTAATAATATACCTACTGATATAAACATAGTTCACGTTTAGAAGTCCAAACCAACTAACACGTTTGTCTACCTCTGTACGAAATGAGGAATTGGTTTTATATGCTTATAAGTGACCAAATGACAAAATTTACATATTAAAATCCTATAACTTTTAATCATTTGCCAGTTACCTACAATCATGAGTAATAATTTTTTTTCTACCGTTTTTCAACTTTAAGCCCATAAACACATGACAGCCTTCGAGCATATCAAGTTTTATTTACATTTACAAATCGTGATTGTTATCTAATTTCAAATACTTACGCTGTGCCTGATTTTAATCATGAATTAGAAAAATTACTATGTTATTCACAACAAATTTAGCCTCGCTTTTTATATATATATATAAGTATAACCATGGCCTTATATAGATAATTTATAAAGACTTCCAATTAGTATTTTGCTTTTAAATAATTGTAAGCAGCCTAAAACTATTTGTTTATGTTCCTTACAGTTGCTAAAATATATGCGCAAAATGTTAAAGCTGTAAATTGATGTTATATATGAATGGAGTAGAAATCATCTATATATATACCATCATCTATATATATATATATAGATGATTTCTACTTTCTAAATTACTGGCCTATTTGTTATCTACTAGCAGATAATATTTTATTTTCTATTTCATGACCAAAGAATACAACATAGTTTCTGTTTGTAGCACATAGCGAAAAGGCACTTTAAAACAACTTCCCGCTGTAAATATACTGGTAATGTACAAATAGGTTTACCTACTCTTAAATATCAGTCTAGTACCATTAGGTACATAAAAGTTGTTAAAATTTACGACACGTTAAAGAGAATTCCTAACTATTAATCTATTTTCAATGCCTATTGAAATTTAGCTGCTTTACAACTTAAGACAATGTAGCGCGTAGGTATATTATTTGTTTTTAATATTATATAATTTATTTTATTTGTTATATTATTTATTATTGTTATTTAGTTAAGCATTTTCTTAATTTAATGTTTGGAATTGTTATATATTCAGTATTTTAAAATAAAATTATTAATAGTCTCTAATATTCTATTATTCGAAAATCCCTGCTAGTAAAACTAAAAAATAAAAAAAAAGAAATAATAATTAGAGGCCTGTCGTGGTGCAAGACACACAAGCCTGCGGTTCCCATTCAATAAAAAGAAATATTTAATAGTTTCATTTCCTCGCTTTGGTAAGGATGCATAACGCGGAGTTGAGTTCTGTCACTCAACACACAAAGCCCCCAGTGTTCGGCGTAGATAGGAACAGAGTGTCTTGACACTCGGTGCGGGATGCAGCGTGAAGATGATAAAAAAAAGATAGTGTGTCGCGTCTTTTCTCTAGCATTATTAAAACTACCTTGTCTATTGCATTTTTATAGTTTTTACATCTTAGCCTAAAGCCTTAGCCTAATATCTGTCCGTTAATTGTTCTTGGGCATTAAGTACGCAACCCCGGATCCTCGAGCTACCACTTGTTACACCTCCTTCCAGTCCATAAATATGGTATCCCTTTTTTACCTCTTTTCCCTATCCTCCCCTTCAACCTATCTTTTTCCCCTTTCTCGAAACGACGCGTAGGCACATCGCCCTACACTTTCCATGAGTGGGCAAGGACTACCGTGTCAAGTACAGGCACGGCTAAAGACCCAAGTATCCAGACGGAAACTCCGCTTTGCAACGTGGAATATTGGCTCTCTAACTGAAGGACGCATCGAACATGCAGATGTACTCATAAGACGCCGGGTCCACTAAACTTGCTGGAAGAACAATAAGTCCCATAACATCGGACAGGGTTACCAGCTTATATACACTGGGTCTACTTCAGATAAAAACGATGTGGCGGTAGTGCAAGGAATCATTCTGGGAGCAGTACAAAAAAATTGTGTACCGTCTACCGAAATGGTTTTAGTTGGTAAAGACTGGAACGGTCACGTTCCTAAGGCTGCTGAGCCATATGAGCGTGTTCATTTATGCATATGGGCTTTTTAGATCTGCAAAAGACCCTTGACTGTGTGCCTCATCAATATATTTGGTGGGTATTGCGATCCAAAGAGATCCTGAGGCCTGTAATGAGGTTAACAGACACATGTACCACGATTCCACTTCTATGGTTAGGATTGCTGTTGACGCCACTAAACCCTTCCAGATTAGAAGAAGCATTGCATTATGGGTTCATCAGGGCTCTGCTCTTAGTCCGTTCTTATTCAATGTTGTGCTTAATACTGCCTCAGCTCACATCGAAAACCTGCCTCCATGGCTGATGATGTAGCTTCACTGATGACACTGAAGTGGGTGTGCGGCGTGACACACTCATTCGAGTAGACTTGGAGTCCGTGTCGAAGCGGATAAGCTCCAAGAGCATCAACTGAGATAGTTTGGCCACGTTAGGCACCGACGTAAGTCCCTGGAGTGAGACCTCTCGGACGCCCAAGGAAGCGCTGGTTGGATGTCGTCTATCCACCGAGTACATTAAATACCGCGCAAAGTGGAGTAGACTGAGTAGGAAAGCAGACCTGGCAGAAGCCAGAAATAATCCCAGGAAGAAAAAGAAAAGATAACAATGACTATTAAGGAGAATTCCTCTCTCTCTGGACAGATGTGATATGAAACTTCTGTCAAGACTTATGTTTTGTGGGTTATTGAACTTCTTTTAATAATAATTTTATATTTTGAGGTTAATAATGATATTATTAGCCTCAAAATATAAAATTTTAGAGGGATACTTATTTTAATTATTCGCGATGTGGCAGCATTGAACATAGAGTATAATTATTACAATATATCTAATGTCAACTGTCAAAGCGCAATTAGTGACATGTTATACGCTTGTTAATGTTATGAAAATAGAAATTTAAGAAATTTAAACCAATGTTTTTGGCATTATATTAAAAGTATACATTCATTTGAATATAACAGTTAAAGTTTAATACAATAATGCCAAGTCCATATGAAGAGGAACGTGTCTGGGAAGGACCAAATCACACACAATACGAAGTAATCACTGTGTATACAAAATAATCGGTTTCTTGGTTACCGTTCTTAATCAGCTTCATGCTGTATTCCGCACACAGCAGGCTAGGCAGATAAAATCTAGTGATAAGACACTCCGTCCCTCGCCGAATTTTGGAGGCGCCGCGTGTCAAGTGAAAAGGTTCAATCTCGCGCTTAGCCTCGCCACCAGAGCTAAGAAATGAAAATATAAATTTAATAAATATATTTAATAATACTTCATTTTTTTATTTTATAAAGATAGAACTATTAAAATTGTACTTATTTTAAAATAGGAAGAAGGCACAGAAGATGTTATTGATAATCCAGAAGAAGTACTGCAAGAATGCCTTGAAAAATTTAAAACCCCCGACTATATTATGGAACCTGGTATTTTTGGCCAATTAAAAAGATATTTTCAAGCTGGAGGAAATCCAGAACAAGTGATTGAACAACTTTCTATTAATTATAATGCAGTTGCACAAATGGCTAACTTACTTGCAGAGTGGTTAATTCTTGGAGGTATATTTTTTAATTTCATATAATTCCATTCGATTTTATACTTTCTTATTTTGAATTAAATTTTTATACTATTAAGAAATACTATAAATTTTATGCATATATATATGTTTCAAAAAATTTTATTGGTATCATTTTTTATATTCTTACATGGATTAAGACAAAGGTAAAAATTATTCATTTAAGTCAATTAAAACATGCTAGCACAGTTAATAAAATTCTTGTTGTAATTTTAAATGTCTCAATATGTTATTAGTATTTAGACTTTTTAATAAAGTTCTGTATTATTTATTATCTTAGAATTATTTTTGTAGATGAAGAAAACATATTTTTGCAGTTTTTATATTTAGTAGTAAGTGTTAAATTTTACATTTTCTCATAATAAGACATTTTATTTTTTCTAAAGGAGTTAAAGTTACTGAAGTTCAGGCAATGGTGGAAAATCATTTAAAGGATATGATATTAAAAACATTTGATCCAAAAAAAGCTGACACAATTTTTACAGAAGAGGGTGAAGTAAGTACAAAAATGATTTTATAATATTAAACAATATAATAAATATGTAATTGGCTTTCTGATAAAAGACACAGGCATTGATATATATAATATTCTTTTTCTAGACACCGGCATGGCTTACAGAAATGATCGAACATCCAACATGGCGTTCACTGATTTACAGACTAGCAGAAGAATATCCTGACTGTCTAATGTTAAATTTTACCATTAAGGTTTTCATTTTCACTTACCTATCTAGTAATTTGTTTTTGATTATGAATATTTTTAAATAGTAAAAAAAATGTTATTCTCATGTGTTATTAAGAAAATTGAGTACTTTTAAATCAATTAGTCAACTGTAATCCAACAATGTTGATAGAGTACAAATATATTGATATTGTTAAGCTACCCTAGCGCAAGTTGGAAAATACATTTGGGTGGGTTAATATTAGCTTTCAGAGGTTTTAGAAGAAATATTTTACAAGTACATATATATATGCTACTGCCAATCATAAAAATTACTAATAATATTCTCTAAAAGATTAATTCAAATAGCATAACGGAACAATTGGTTATATACTACTAGACATCATCATAGGCTTTTCATATATTTCGACTGTTGTTGACTCATGAAGAGCACCAATCTGGTCAAATTGGTGCTCCAATCTCTCTAACTACCGCCCTAAGGATACAGCTTGAAATTAGATTATATTAGATTAGATTAAGTGCATATACCCGCAAACTTAAGATTGTTAACTTTATGCGTCGCAACATATAAACCTATAAGGTATTTCCTATTTACAATCCTGAAATTAGTACAAAATCCTCTGTGGGCTAGTCTTTTATTAAATACACTTTATTAGATGTTTGTGTAGATTAAGCGAACGAAGATGTGAATAGGTGGTTAGCACTTTTATAAATTTAAAGTATTATTGCACATTAAGAAAGAAAAATACTTTTTAGACAACATAAAAATTTTTACGTAGCGGAATTTGAACACGCGGAAAACGTCTAAAGCTGGTGGCGCGGGTTCAAATCCCGCTTTGTTCAAATATTGGTACATTTTTTATGTTTCTTTAATGCTATCCGAATGAATCTTTTAGTGATTATTTTTGTTCCTGTCTATTTGTAGTTATTAAAATAAACTACAAAAAAAATATATATTTATTCGAGGTTATTTCCAAGATATGTAGGCCGATAGGTTCTTACTATTATAACATATTATTGAGCAATATTGAAAAAAATAGAACACAGACCGAACGGTCGGGCTGTATTTTCTAATTTTGTACAAGAATCCAAGAAAAAAACATGAAGCACTGAAAATTGGTTAGCGTACATGGGGGTGAAGTGTATAGGTACTGAGGTATCGTTATCTATTGTTGATCTGTTGATCAAATTACACCTGTATATTCAATTCTTTTGTTATATATATTTATATATTTTTAGCTTATATCAGACGCTGGATTCCAAGGAGAAATAACTAGCATATCTACAGCTGCTCAACAAATTGAAGTCTTCTCCAGAGTGCTAAAGTCATCAATAGTTGGATTTTTACAAAGCTCTGATGAATGGCAGGATAGTGTTACAGAATGCGCTGTGAGTGCTATAAATGTATAATTAGTAACCACAAGTGGTAAATATTAAAAGTTGCTTGTTTTCAAGACCACCTCTTTCTTAGCTGGTGAGGAAATTAAGGTTATTGATGATTCTCTCCATTTCAAAATGAATTCAGACCAAAACAGACAATACATTTTAAGTATCATTTTACTTTTACAATCAAGAAGTTGAATTTTGACTCTTTTGACTATGTGAACCGATTTTGATGAGTTGAGTTTTTTTTATTGAAAAGCTTCCCGCATGTTTCCATTTTAATTTAGTGCATTTCTGTTAATATTATCTATAAAAAAATCACATAAGTCTTAATTTTGTATTAAGTATGCGCATGACAAATGGAAGAATAACTCAATGTCAACGCAAGACGGAAAGTTTGCAGTACTAACACTAGGTTTCCTCTGCATATATACATATACGGTGTGAAATTAAAGAAAAATTGATTTTTTATTTATTTATTTTTTCACCTCAGAAAATGGTTTGTCATGGTGCTCATACATATGTGTACAGCCAAGTTATAGTTCACATATTGTCTCAAGAGCCTAGAGGTGGAGCCATAATGAAAAGGCTGAGTCAGGAAATTACACGATGTGCACAACAGAGGTATTAAGTTTACTATAGAATTTTTTTTTAATAATAATTGTACAGTTTTAATTAGCTATTGATTATCGACGCAATGTCTCGAAAATTGCGAGAAGTGCAATATCTTAATATTAGGTCTACTATATGCGGAATATACCGTGAAGATTGTTCAAATATATCTTATAGAGTGTGTTGTGGATTCGTTTTACACTTGGACTTGGAGAATTAATATTTTTTTTACTCGTTCTAATATTTAGACAAAGAGTGGCGTTTAGTTCCGTCACTTAACACGCAATGATTTGATAATTTGGCCAAAAGTGGCTAACGGAGTGCCTTAACGTTTACCTCTGCCTACCCTCTGTACAGCCGGGTACAGTGTGAAGTAAAAAACAAACATATAGAGAATAACAATTTTTACTTAAAATAAAAAAATAACTGATAGATTGACCTGAGTTAGCATAATTTTTGTATCTTCTGTGTACAATGTTACATTTCAGCGGGCATGATGTGACGCCTATCACACTAGCACTGACCCCAGGCGAGTCGTGGCGCAGTGCTCGCACGGCGCTGGCGGCCATGTTGTCTAGAGGAGCTTTAAATCCAGCAGATATATCTGTTTTGTTCAGAGCGTACACACAAGCCGAACCGCCGCCAGTTCATCTGCTAAGAATACCTCATTTTCTAGGTAATTTATATATCTAAAATATTTTATATATTTTTTTAAACATCACTCGCTTTCTCCCACATATAGCAAAATAGAAAGAGAAAACCTAGTGTTGAACACTTTGTTTCATCCTGTCTGCTAAATTTTCAAGACATTGCGTGTGGAGTGGAAGTCAACGCCGCGCTAAAATAAAACTATAATGAGAACGAAAATGATAAAAAATTATAATGAGATTATTAATTTCAGAACTTCTTGTGGATTCTCTTTTCAAATTGGGAAGTAAATTAAATCCAGAGCACAAGTCTAAATACATGTATCTATTGGCGTACGCGGCGAGCGTGTGTGAGGGCGTGACGCCCGGCCGGCCCGTGAAGGACGAGTTGAAGGCGACCGTGCAGGCTATTGAGAAAATACACGCTGTATGCAGCAGCTCGGCCAGCTCCAGTGAACTGATAGCAGAGCTGCCCTCGCTGTATCATTGTATAAGGTATTTATCATTAAAAAAAACAGTTTTCGCGTTTCCGGTTTAGTGTTAAGTTACTCAACGCCAAGCTTTATTACTACAGCATTTTATTACAATAGCAAGGAATTGAAAATTGCGTATTTCTTAGAGTGAAAGTACAAAAAAAAGCTTTTTATTTATTACTAGTGAACCGCTTCGTCCACTTGATAAGGATTGATGATTGATGATTTTGATAAGGATGAATACTAAATTAAAGAAAATATATAAACAATAGCCCGATAAATATAATGTTAAATCAAATATATTAAAATGGTTACTATAGCGCAACCATTGAATACATTACGCGCTATATGAAACTGAACCTTAACGCATTGTTATAAGGTTGGATTTCATTGAAATGATCTTATGTCATAAGTTTGTGATATTTTGAATTTCTGTTTATATTGACTGGTACCATATTTTTGATCTGTATTTGTATGCAATCTCTGAGTGTTTAACACTAGGTTCCCTCTGCCTACCCTGCTGTGTGCGGGATACAGAGTGAAGTTAGTTTATTACTCTTTTTAACAATTTATAGGTTTCCCGTTGTCGGAATGGGCGTGCTGGTGTGGGTGGAATGTGTAGTGACTGAAAAATCATATTTTAAATTATGTACAGAGCATTGTCCAGTACACTTAGCGTTACTTGACGAGGTTGCCTCTTGCCACCCACTGCTGCATCACAGACTGCTTAAGTTGTTAGTTCAGCTGTTCGAATCACCGCAAGATGAATTAGAAATATTAGTGCAGGTAATTTTTGTATTTTAGCTTTACGCTGTATCCCGCATGAGCAGAGTAGGTAGACCGAGAGTTAAGATACTCAAGTTCCCCACTTTCCATCCATCCAATTTTAGAGACAGTTCGTATTGTGCGGCAGCATTAAACGCCGCTCTATCTCGTGTTGAGGCCAAACAAAAATAATTCATTCATCTCAATGGAAATCGAACCCACAATCGTCGTTTTTACAATCACATCAAAACAAGTAAGATTATTTATTAACTATTATTGCTTTTATTCCTACTACTTTCCTTACCTTTTTAAACCTAATAGCTCCTTTTTTTATATAAAATTATAAGAACTCATGCTATGTTGCTATGTTTTTAAGTGTATTAATATAAAATCTTTTTAATTTACAGTTGGAGTTAAAAAAAATGCTTTTGGACCGAATGGTTAACTTATTAAGTCGTGGCTGTGTAGTGCCCGTGTTACAATACATAAAGCTGTGTGTTAAAAATGGCGACGTGGATATATCACTTATTAGATATTTCATCACTGAGGTAGTAACCATTTTAAATTTTGTGTATTCTGTAAAAAAATAGTTGAGGCTGTCGTGGCGCAGTGGGGTTGGACTGGTAAAACGTTGATGGTGGGTTCGATCTCTCCACTCGGGGAAATTCATTTTTATTTATTAGCTGTGGTAAGAATACAGAGCGCAACGTTTCGTTCCGCCATCCAATACAAATTATTGCGGAAATTGGAAATTGGAGAGAGAACGGAGTGTCTTAAAACTAAAAGTTCCCCCCTGCCTATCTTGCTTTATGCGGGAAGCTAAAAAAAATGTAGTTATATACACATATATTAAAAATTGTTATTCATTTCCAGGTATTAGATGCTATAGCTCCGCCATATACACAAGAATTCGTTCAATTAGTATTGCCTATGGTTGAAAACGAAGAGATCACTGGCACTATGCGAGCTGAGGGTGAAAATGATCCAGTATCTGAATTTATTGGTAAATAATTAAATGTGGTTTCTTTAAATATGAAATTATTTTAAAGCTAAGATAAGTCGACAGTTTCAAATAGCAGAAACTTTATTTAAAACTTCCGACTTGTCTTGGCTCCATTCACATTTCACTTTTTATAATAATTTACAACACGTTTTACTAAATCCGGAACTGAAATCAATTCAGTAATTCAGTTATAAAAATATAAAACACTTGACATAATCATACTCTAACAATATTCTTTATATTATTTGTTCGTTCGGTTTCATGCTGTATCCTGCATACAGCAAGATAGGCAGAGGAAACCTAGTGTTAAGACACTCCGTTCGAATTTTTTGAAGCATTGCGTGTGGAGTCGCGGAACTCAACGCCGCGCTTTTGCCTTGGTGTCAAAGCGAAAAATTAAACTATTAAGAAATGATAATTTATTCCTTCGAGTAGGGATCGTCATATATGATAATTATGTGCCGAAAAAGGAAATCTGTAAATTGCAATATTCTGTAATGCATTAGAAGTACTTATTAGTCGTGACTTATATAATGTATAGTAACATCATCTTTACGTATTTATTTTTTGTTTCAGTTCACTGCAAAGCACACTATGTAATCCCATAAACTAGAAGAAAGGAACTATAAGATTTCTATATCTTCCGAAAGAAATATAAGATGGTGAATTGTAAATAAAAAAATATTATAATACAATTTATCTATTATTTATCTCTTATGCATGTTTGTAAGAAAAACCAAGTGATAATTCGTTATTGATAACAGATACTAATGCTACACTTTATTGTCTCAGACTGAAAAAGAAAATATTTTATATAAAAACAATCGACGACTAGTAGTTATATCGAACCCAATACCAT
The DNA here is from genome assembly GCA_018231645.1 of Heliconius ricini. Lineage (NCBI taxonomy): Eukaryota > Metazoa > Arthropoda > Insecta > Lepidoptera > Nymphalidae > Heliconius > Heliconius ricini. The sequence continues at coordinate 13,797 of DVQM01000423.1, forward strand.
CATGTATGCAGCCAGAAACTCTTGGTTCCTTTATTAAATTATAGTTAATAATTATACTTAAACTAATTAATTATACTTTCCTATATACATTAAAGGACAAACAAACATGTCAGTATTTAGCTGTTAACATTAAGCTACACTCAAAGGCCCACGTCGTGAATAAAAGAGACAAATTAGGCTAATTATTTATTCTACCAGATCTAATTGAGATATAAAACGAGCCCATTTTATAGACAAGTCCTGACGTTCATATGTATTTAAGGCAGCTACGACATTATGCCAAAAGAAAGAAATTCCAACATTTTCTGAACAAGCTTCTCAGAGATATTGTTAATTCGCAATGGTACTATGGAATAATTGTAATCAAGAATCATTTTCAAAGACAATAAAATAATTTTTAAAATATTCAATATTATAATTTATCCATGTCATGTGGATGTTTTATATTGAACTAGTGGATTCCGCGCTGCTTCGCCCGCTTCTTTTGAAATTTATTTAAATAGTGTATTTAAGGGGAAAAGGTTATTATTAAATCGTTATTATAATCTCTTGAGATTTCAATTTAAACGACTATGCCCGCAAAAATTGTCGTATAAATATTATATGTCTTTATACGCGGTACGCGTGCACTGCACACGAAAATTATTAGAGTTTCCGTGGAAAATACCGTTTATTTATATCTCAAAAGAAATTAATTAATTAATGTGATTGAAATTAATTAATGTGAGCCTTGGAATCTTCAAAAGAGTAAATAACAAGAGGTCAGTCGTGGCGCAGTGGCACAAAGTGACTGTGAAACCGACTGGTTATGGGTTCGATCCCCATTTGAGGAGATGAAACATTTATTAAAATATATATTTCCATTTCTTCGCTCTTGTGTCGAGGCAAAGGGCGGCGCTGAGTTCTGCCACTCCAGAATACGGCAGAAAGTGGTGCATGGAGTGTCTTAACGCTATGTTCCCTCTGCCTACCCTTCTGTGTGCGCGATACAGTGTGAAGCTGATTTGATAGTAAATAACAAAAAGAAAACAATATTAAGTGCTCAATTACTCTACTAGGCTCCCCCCTCAGCGTACCCACGCTATGTGCAGAATACAGTGTGAAGCTAAAAAAAGAAATGTAACAAAATTTATGAATAAAGTATAATATATATCAATTGATGAAAGACACTTGATAATTAAATATCACATCTGACATTACTTAATTGCATTTTTGTGTAAATTAGGTTACATTTTATAAGTTATTTAAGCACCCCTTGTTGCTTTCCTTTCATAATAACGTTTTAAGGCCATCTCAAACACTTCTCCCACTGTTCTCTTTTTCCAGATATCAATTTTTGCTTTTGGCTTTTCTTGTGTAGCTATTGTTGGTGGCGTTCTTTGCTTTGGTGCCTCATCAATTAATGCTACACTTTTAGTTACTTCTCCAAGAGTGTTGTCAGGAACAGCAAGTTCATTGGTTTTTTCATTGGATTCATCATCAGAAGATGAATCATCAATAGAAAAGTCAGAATCAGCATCAATATTTGTAATTTTTGATTTCTTAAATGATTTTATTTCATCTAAATTTGCAAATTTAATTTCATCTTCAGAATCTTCAATTTCACCTTCAGATAATTTTTTATCATTTGAAGACTTTCTTTTTCTATAATTTCTCTGTTTTGTTTGTGTATTGATTAATTTGTGTTGTTTAGGTTCCTCAAGTATTGTTTGCTGATTTGTTGCAATGCTTTTTGAATTATCTGTAACAACTTGCTTTTCTTCTTCAACATTGTTAGTATTGTTTTTTTCCTCGACTTTCTTGTTTTTATCTGATCCCAGTTTTTGTTCATACAAATGCCTATAAAACCCACCTGTAAAGTAAAACTATGCATAAGTTAATTGTACAACTATAATCTTTATTCAATATCCTTTATTTCATATAGAAAATAAAACAGTTTTATGATTATTTTATTATGTTCAATTTTGTTATATTGAGTATAATTATGACTATAACTAACTTTACATTGCAAAGTTTAGATGAAGATGTGAATTTGATTCTCATACTAGGAAATATCTTAAAAAATATTTATTCTATTCAGGTTAAATAAGATTTAGTATGAGTAACAAAGAACTTTGAAATTTGTGGAGAATGTAAATTCTCTTAATCTATTACACTATACAAAAAATATAGCAACCTAAATCATTCTGACGAGTCACATCTCCAATACTTTCCAAGTAATCTTGATATTTTTCTTTTTCTTCTTCCATATGCATTTCTTCTAACTTTTTTTTATAAGCCGATGTGACAAAAACTTCTTTGTCTGCAAATTCATCACCTTCCTTTTCCCTTTCCTTTTGAACCTAAAGGTATAAAATTGTATTGTAGTGGTAAAAATAATCTGAGTAAGTAAGATTGGGGAAGGCCTTTCTTTGCCAATTAGCAAATAATTTACAGACTTTAAGTAAATTAGAAATAACTCAATCTAAATGAAAGTTAAAAATACAATTTTAAAATAAAGGTTTAGTAATTTGTTTTAAGTTACATTAAAACAGTTTATAAATGCTGAATAAAGGCTTTATTATTTTTATTTATTTATATTATAAAAGTAATCGAGAAATATTTCTAGACCACTTTTGCAACATACAAATTCAGCACCCTTTATTAAGATACTAGTAGAACAATTTTAAACATGGTTAGGTAGATAGAGACAATATAACAGGACAAGTACCTATTAGAACTTAACATCACACTTTATCCCTAGCGGAGTAGTCAGAGAGAATAGTCTGCCAAACACTAACATACCTGACGTTCTACACGGCGTTCATTTTCTAATTTTCTTTTATTTGCAGTTTTTAACAAATTTTCTATATATTTTGGTTTTTTATCATGAGATGTTTTCACTTTTTTTATTTCTTTTTCTTTTGTCATTGAATCATATATTTCATCATATTGGTATACTGTAGGATCTTCTGTTACCGCTTTTTCTTGAGTAAGTTTTGACTATAATAAAAAATGAAATAAATACAAAAAAATCGTAGTAAGTTCAATTTAACTATATATCTGTTTAATTAGTAATACCTGTCTTCTAGAATTAGCATTAGACTGTAACAATATGTTTTTTTTTCCTGAATCATCATCAGATTCATCATCGCTACCAAAAACATTGCGAGACGCTTGGAAAGTCAATTCTGTATTTTGCTTTCCACGTACAATGAGCCCATATCTAGAAATAAATAATTCGTATGGACATGAAAACAATAATAACAAAAACTGAATGTAAATGGAAACTGCTGCAAAAACTGAATGTAAATGAAAGCTTACTTTTTTTCATTTGACATGACAACGTTGAGCGTAGCTACCACAATATAAATTGATTGAAACAACAATTTAAATTGATTTTAATTTTATATTTTTATATTTTATATAAATAATAAATAAGCGTAAGTTATTTTAGTAATTGACTTATTATTTATTTTTATTTTATAGCTATTAGGCGTGCCAGTAGAGTACAGTTTACTTGACTAATGTCACGTAGAAAATGAAGAAGGCACGATGGAGATTAATCAGCTAAATATAGACGAAATAAAACTTAAGATACTAGTATTATTAGTTATGAACCTGTAAAAAAACGACAACACAAAATAGATATAATAAATTTAGATTTAAACAATGGGTTAGTATAATTTGCTTATTACTAAGGTTAGTTCAAAGTTTATTTCCGTTATATCTATTATATTTACAAAGAAACATACAAAGAGGATTGAATACAAATATTAACAAACATTTAACATTAAGGGGATGGGGAATTTACGGGGACAGGACATCGTATAGACCTATATCCCAGCTCCGCCAGATCTACGTCACGGTAGCAAGGCTAGAATTTTTAGTATTATTAGTCCAATACGTAGTGAGGAGGGTATGCGTACTCACTAACTCGGAAGTGGGGACCTTTCAGAGGTAGCTCAAACTAAAGGTACCTAAAAACCATGCCCA
>DVQM01000424.1:0-17750 GCA_018231645.1 Heliconius ricini
TATATATATATATATATTTAAGGCGCTTTCCCAAAATAGGAGGCCAAAACGCGAAGATAAGAATATTACGTCACAAGTGACAAAATTATTCTAGAAATCGATTATATCTTATTAACTAAGAAAATATATTTGACGATCAATATTAAGTACCTATAAAAAGTTTCATTAAGTATAATAATATTACAATGATTAACTTTTGAAAATCAATTCATTATGTAATATATTTTTCACAGAAAGTGTGGTGGTTGAAGTGTCTTAAAACTATGAACTCTATCTGTTAAGAGAAGTGTGCATATTAAAAATATATAAAATAAGTTAAAAATATTTACTTTAAAATGAATTAATATCTTTTATTGGCCCAAAATATAAATAGGACCCATAAAACATCCCAAATTAAATATAAAGCTAAAAGAGTTAAAAGAAACTAATAGGACTATTTAGATATAAATACTAATAGACACCTCAATATTGAATGCTGAATAAGCACAAAAACATGCTGAGTACCAATCGTTTTCAAACTTACATAATGCTTCACTAATTGTTCAAAAAGATTTTATCTATGAGAAAAATATTTACAAAATTGTATTCATTGCCTCGTATACAAACCAGTCTATTTTAAACAAATATGCTATATTTAAAACATACATTTAATATTATGTTTAAGATACTATACTAAAAACACCTTGGTAATATTAAATCTAAGGTAATTAATGTTTATTGATATCATAAATAGAATGGTTAATACAATAATCTTAGTCGAAAAATAGAAGTACATATAACTCCCAAAGATATTTTATAAATTGACAGTCTTATTAAATAATAATTTAAAATATTGGATATTACAGCACTAAACATGCTTAAGGTAGAATTTAATTTGCAAATTCTATAGACTAAGAGTGCACCAAGAACATTAACAAAAAATTGTAAGTACAAAGAAAAGAACAAATTTAGTTGAAGGTGATACTTTCAACTATCATGTCTTCTTTTCGAATTGTTATATAAAGTTTAATAAGCTTTAGTCTCTTTCTGATTATATACAATAGGTATTATTGAAGGTAAAACAGTATCAATATCACATACCTACATATTATATTTGTAATTCTAATTAGTATTCCTATTAAATATTGGAACAATATATCTATTTTAAATATGTTAACACCAGGTCTACGTTTCTGCTATAATACCTAATTATTTAAATGATTTTTAAAAAAAAATAAAGAGAAAAGAAATTAAAATGAAATGTTTGTTTACAAACCTTACTTTCCTAGAACCACTATCACTTACCCATAAGTAGTTAAAAAATATATCTTTATAATATATAAACAGCTTTATATACTATCAAGAGATATTTTTTTAAATAGAAATTCAGAAAATAACTAACTTTCTAGATAATGGAATGAAATTTTGTATTTAGAATTTTATAGTTTGCTAAAAGTTTTGAAGCTATCAAGAAATATGAATTCTTTTCAATTTTAATTTAAACAATCTTATCAATACTTATAAATATTACATTTCCAATATATGTTGAATCATTTTTTTTATATACTGGCAAATATTTTCTATATTTTCATATAAAGAGGAATGTTATGAATTCAAGATATGTTTTTCCTCGACCTAAGGCTTAATCAAGGCAAAGTCAGGTGGGCCACGGGCCATTCCAGGCCAATTTATAGTAAAAAAAGGCTGAAAAAATTTCTTATACAAATAATGAGGCAGTTGTACACAGGAGCACATATGTATTGACTGTAAAGCAACATTTGTGGGTTCATTCCTGCTTGGGAGAATGAATAATTCATTCCCTGTTTATTAATGTTTTCATTTCTTTGGTCTGGTACCAAGGTAAAAGCACAGTGTTGTGTTTCTCCAATTAATGCCTTGAATTGGCCAGAGTGTGAAGCTCAACAAAAAGGTTTATACTTCATAAATGAAACATTAGTTCAAATTCAATAAGATGATCATTGCTTTAAAGTGACCACTTGAGGCCAAGTCCCACTTTGTAAATATATATAGAGATGCCCATGATTATCTACAACCAATATTATATACAAGTTGAGCAATATAAGTTTGAACCTATTATTTTTAATATTTTCTATAGTCAGAATTTTGAAATATAACAAAAAAAAAACAAAAATAACAATTAACTTTGTAAATAACATATACAATACAATATATGTATAGTATGTTAGCAATGTAACTATACATTTATATCTTAGAATTAAACAACAAAAATAAAATGTTTAATATGAAACTTAAAGAACACAATATTAACCAAGTGTCACTTTCACTGGAGTCCAAATAATTTAGCTCCTATAGTTTAGTAGTTAACAAAATACGTTCCTCATATGTCCTCAGAATTCTGCAATGTTATAAGTCCCTGGTATTCCATCTCCTTGTACATGACATCTTGATTCAAAGTGTGCAGAATATCTTGGAAACGTTGACGCAGTGCTTGATTTTCCATTCCAGCAATTTCATTTTGAGTTCTCTGCCTCCTTTGCTTGAGTTCTTCCAATTCTGTCCTCAACTGCTCTATTCTTAAAGTCATGTTATCTTTAGACATATCTCGAGAGTAGTCAGTATCCTCTTCAGACGACATGCCACTTCTGGTCACAGTTGAAGTAGCTGGTGTTGTTGCACGATTTTTGCTGGATTTTTTTAAATGAGAACTTTGAGTATGGAACATTTGTGATTCAAATTCGATTGGGTAAGTCTCCCGTCTCTGCATCTCTCCAATACCAAGCATGGAACTATTGTCAGATAATCGACTATCATATGCAGATAAATGGCTGTCTTCCAAATCCCCTTTAAGATGATCATTGTCATCCTCAATATCGCTGTCACTAACTGCACCACCAAATATATCTACTACATTTGATGGTCCCTGGTTTGCAGCGTTGGCATTTGCTAAAGCAATTGCTTCTTTTTCCTTTTTCTTTTCAGCATTACGCTCAGCTTTTGTTTTCTTCTCTGGTTTCCTGGTTTCTGGTGGAGCTAGCTCAGGCTTATTATATTGCTCATCTTCCTCTTTAATCACTTCATAAGTGGAGCTCTCGGCCTCATTATCTGCCCTTAATAATCTTTTTACCTCTTTTTCAATTTCAGGTGCTTCTACATATTTCTTTTTCAAAGTTTTTCTAAATCTTCGTTTTCTTACATTTTTAGTAGGTGGTGTTACTCCATGAGGATAAAGAAATTTTTTGTCAACTTTGTATGGATCTTTTTTCTTATTTTTAGCGGGTGACTCTTCTTCTGTTGGAGTTTGATCTGGTTCTTCCTTACATATCATCATTTGACATACATCTGCTGTTTTATAAAAACTCTTGTTATCTATTGTTTTCAAAGATTCAGTAATTGTAGGTAAATCTACAATTTTAGCGTGCATAAGCCAATGGTCGAACCTCACCTCTCCATGTCGCATATCATTTTCTATTTTGATAGTCAACCGGTTCTTAATGTTGTCACCAGATTTGAGCAGCTCTCGTAGCATTTTTGCAGGCTCCTCAGGCAGTCGCATAATGAATTGTGACTCAAGTTCCGCCATGAACTCTACCTTGCGTTTATCTCTGTTCATTGTTGGCGATTTGGTCATTATAGCTGATTTTATTTACTTATACACAAAAATAAGCGTCTCAATAAATGAGAAACTCCGCACAATAAAAGTAGTACAACACAATAAAAATAATATATTCAGCAAAGAAGGACCCAAGTCCTAAAACATTAAACCGAGATAAGAAATTTTAGCTGTATTGATCGTGATGAATTTATTGATTTAACTACAGAATATAATACACATTTAACAGATTATAAAAAATTAGTATTTTCTACAGGTTATAAAAATGATTTTGATTAGTTACGGTAAGGCGGGACGCAACTTGCTTACATTGGATTAAACAGAATTAAAAGCTTCTATGTCATTAACCAACACAATAAATATGTATTATATATATTTTAGATTTACACTGAATCTCGTATGTATTAGAATAGGCAAAGGGAACCTGAAAACCTAATGTTACGTTCCCCACTTTCTGCCCAACTCTGGAGGCATTAAGTGGAACTCAACGCCACGTCTTGCCTTGACACTAGAGCGAAGAAATGGAAAAATAAATTTAAGTAAATATTTTATCTCTTCGAGTTGGGATCGAAGTCACAATCAGTCGATTTTACAGTCACGCTTTGTGCCCCTGTGCCACGACTGATCTCAAAATATTAAATATTCATTATATTCATTTCCAAGAATAAGAATGGAACCAACAACCTTCTTTAAAACATTCATTATAAAAAAGGTTTCTATAAATTATAAAAAAATATTATATATCGTATATATCGTATTTTATCTAGTTCGAGTACGATACGGTATTGTATTGATTATTATTAAAATATTTAACATATAGCAATACCACTTAATAGGGGTGTCTGTCTATTTATAAAATATATCGATGTTTGATACTTCTGACTGATACATTGGTTAGAAGCATCGATCTTTTCATTAATTTCACAAGTAATAACAAATAGGAGTCTTCGCAACAGCTCATTTTTGTGAACGACAATAAACAATATGTTTAGTTTTTTACGTTCTCTTCTTATTTGGATATTGCGGCCGACGTGCCGCAGAGCGTGTGATTGTAACGCGACGGTTGTATTCGATACCCACTTGAGGGAATGAGTTATTATTTATGAATATTTTCATTGGTTCGCTGTGGCACCAAGGCGAGACAAGCCTCTGTGTTCAGTTGCGCCACTCAAAACGCAATACCTCGAAAATTCGGCGGAGAGTGGTAAACGGAGTATGCAGGTGGATCTGTATACTCAATATGGCAATGAAGCAACTTATTACCAACATATTCACAGCGACGAGTGTAATATATTAATTTAATTGCATATTAATATTATTCTCAAGATTATTAATTTAACACACTCATTTAGCGGAGTGTTTTGTTTGTCCGTAAACAATAAAATATATATTACTTTTTTCAGAATAAAAAGTATATTATACTTTTTTACCTACGCGAACAGGGCTATGGTACAAAAGAGTAGATCAAAAAGAAAACATCCAAAATGAACGCTTAATTATCTAAAAAAATTAACAGATAAAACGTGCCAATTTCAATGTCTGACACAATAGTAAAAAAGATGAGAATATGAAATAAGAATGTTCAGTTAATGTTTAATTAAATAATTAAAAAATATCTTCTTATTTTTTTTAAATCAAAGCCACTGAAACAATAACGGGTACAATAATTAGCTGGTTACTATTAATTCGATGTTTTCAATAAATACATCGGTACATTGTACCTTACAAAGGAGAGCTCTGCATGTGGCCTTTTTAGATCTGCAGGAGGCCTTTGCCTCTGGAAGAGTAAGCTTGAGAACGGTGGTTTTAAAATGTGGCCAGCACTATCTCGGCACACTCAAGAGCTTCACGTCACGGAGACGAAGATGCTGAGGTGGCTGTTCGGCGTAACGCAGTCTGACCACATACGAAACACATTCATTTGAGGTAGTCTTGGAGTCAGTGACGTAGGGACAAGCTCCAGTAGCGTCGCCTGACATGGCTTGCAGGCTACGCGTCGGTCTTAGAATTATACTAGATGCAAGTACCTTACTATATCAGTTCCTGGAGTGAGACCTCTCGAACACCTAAGGAAGCATTGGTTGGATGTCATGACACAAGATATAAGAGCCAATGGTCTAACCACCGAGGAAGCTAAAAACCATGCCAACAATATGAAGTGGTTGACCATAAAGGCATACCCTGGCAAAAGCCGTTGTTAATACAGGGAAGAAGAAGACTTCGGTACATTGAAAAGAAGAAATATAAAAAAGCATCATTGGATCGTTTCGATGCTTCGTACTCGAGTAACTTCATCGATCATCGAGTAAGTTTGATTCATCGATATATATCGAATATCCCTACCATTTTACTTGAATGATATTTGATTGGGACACGACACGTCATGGTGTCAACAAGGTTTTAAAATAGTTCCATATATTATAGTATATAAATTTACAAAATAATTATTGTTTTAGCAGTAGTGATTAAAATTGTCTATATGATACTCGAGAAACTTAACCAAAGGTCAGTATTTAATATTTTCATCAGATTGATCTTTTACATTAAAGTAGGATACCTAGGTAATCAATACATTGTTCTAGCTTGTCAGAAGTGGTTTTATTCCTGTCGGTAAAATCCGTTTTTTCTGGAAAAACCTATTTGCTGCTGAACAGGGTGTGGTTCATATTTGTGTTAAAACAATTACGTTCAATTGTATGAAAGAAATATACATTTTTACGTAAGCTCAGTGACGTTTATGTTATTAGATTATAGTTTTAACAAATTTTAAGTGTATTTAAGTAAACTCCCTAAATCAATAAAATTTTGCAGGTCACAATGAGGCTTTTTATTTACTTAGCTTTTGTAGTGGCTATACTACATTGTTCTTTTGCACCCCCTGTTACGCCTGATAGACGTAAAGAGGAAGAAAAGGATGAAAATGATTTGGTAAGTAAAATTTTTTATAAGTGCAGATTAAAAACAAAGTTTACTAGATTTGAAATTGATTTTGTTTAAGTGTTACCAATATACCTAGTGACAGGATTTTTTGAAATATTACCTTGTACTCATTAGACTGCTACATTAGTATTATTTGATATGTGATAAAACAGTTGCATTTGGAATATAAGAAAATTATTTCATTCTTATTTTTATTAATATTCATGTTTACATGCTCTGCATATTAGTTTATTTTATTTTCCTTTAATATATTGACTTTGCCTTAATGAAACAGTCTATTCATAGCTGTTTCTTTTTTTACTTGATGTAAAGGTTACCTAAACTGGTTTACTTTAGTGCTAAAAGTTACCTCTCTGGTTTATGTAAAGCTGTTCTTTTGTTTCACTCTATATCCAACCTATAGCAGGGAAGGCAGAATGAACCTATTGTTAATTCACTGTGTTCTCCATTTTCTGTCTAATGTTATTGAGTGGAGAAACTCCATGCCATGTTTACACATCTTACCACAATGAAGGAATAAAAATAGCCTGTCAAAGCCTGACCCACTACACAACAACGGACTTTGTTAAACTGCTTTTTTTTCTTCATTTGATACTCAATTTGAAAATTTCTCTTTATTTAATGAAATAAAGAGTAATATTTAAGATATCTTTAAAATTATTATAGATATACTTGTATAACAAGGTATCATGTTTTATATAGTATTAGACAAACAGAAATTTGCCTGGTATCACTTCTTATAATAATATATTATTGAACATATACAGTTAATGTGTATTTATGCATTATACAATTTAATAATGCTCAAGCGATTGATATCAATCTTAGCAGTAATTTCTCACATTAGTCATAGCTTTGCAAGTTTTAGAATAACTAAGTTTATACAAGAGTGCTGTAATTAAGGGAGGCCGTCATAGCTCAGGGGCAAACATGTGTGCAACAGTTGTAGGTTCGATTCCCACTATACAATACAATATTTCACTGGCCTAAGTGAAATATTTAATTTTATTGCTCTGATAAAGAAGCCTAGCGTGAAATGAATGCCACCATATAACATTTTTAACAATTTTAAAGTGTTATTCCACACTAAGGAAAGAAAAATATTTATTTAGAAAACATAAAAATTTGAACATAATTTGATGAGAATGTATGGCTTAGTGGTTAGAATTCCTGTTCAGTTTCCGAGTGGGATACCAAGTCCGAGTGGGATGCGCCGGGTTGGTATCCCACTTTATTCAAATTCTTATGATTCTAAATAAGTATTTAACAAGTACATGTTTGTTATAATATTATATATTAACAAGTTAGGTTCAATTTTGTTATTTATCTTGAACTAAAGTAATTAATGATAAGAAATCATTTAAAAAGCAGATTGTAATTCAAATCTTGAAATATTATGAGAATTTACATGTCTCTATAGACATAAACAATACATTCTTATCAACTTTATTATTAATAGAGATTAAAGATTTTTTTGTGGGTTTTACCCCCACTCGGGGTAATGCCTGAATGACATTTATATTATTTTCATTTGGTTCTGGTTGACAAAGTGCAATGTATTGAATTCTGCCGTTCACCATTCAATGTTTCAAATATTGGGTGGCAAGAGCATGGAGTGTCTTTTCAGTAAGTTCCTTCGGTCTATCCTAATATATGAGGGATTCGTGCAATCAGTTGGAGTATATTGAATTTATACATGTATATGTTAATATACAAATTTAAATTGAAAATGCTAATAGAAATCTAAGCTATAATTAATTTCCATGTTATTTCAATGCGAATTATTATGATCGATCAGAATGCATTAATTATTTACATAAAAAATGTATGTATGTTCATTATTAGCTACACGCGATTTTGTTTTTATAATATTACTAGCGACCCGCTCACGGCTTTGCCTGCTCTAACTACTGAATTATTCATGTTATGTACCTATGTTTGCAAAGCACTTAAGATAACTAATGTGAAAATTATTTAAATCTTAATGCAACCCGCATTTTCGTAGTTCCAATAAGGATGTTCCAATTGTTTAAAAACACTCAAACAAATGACACAAACAACAAAAAATTTAAAAGAAAGAAATTATAAATAACAACACACCTACTATTCTCTTACCCAAAAATACTTAAACGAAAGATGTAACCAAGTATGTCGCGTTGAAATACATTATAATTATTGGATAACTCTAAAATACGTGCAATTGCTTCTAAATTTGTTTTGCTATTGAGCTAGTCCATCTTCATAGTAGCTCCGAATGGTATCTGGGCGTTGGCTCTCTGGCTGTGGTCACAAGCGAGAGCCAGCTCTAGAGCAGACACAGGGAGTGGGATGCGGGAGTGGATTTGAAGGATTATCAAATGCCATCTAGGCGGTCAACTCAGTCAGGTGAGACCCTCGGTTTCCTGTGGGAGGCCCAGCTTAAACGATCAAAGTTCAATGCAAGGCTCATGGGTCGGATTGGGAGGTGGATAGAAAGTCCCTCGGAAGTCGTCCTGACCTCGGGTGGCCGGGTATGCCACAGAGTGCTGCTCCTTAAGTGATCCGATACATTGGCGCAGCTAAATGCGTAAGACGCGAGACGACCAATGTGTACTTCCAGGCTTTCTCTTTTTACGTTGCCGTGATGCATGGTTTTTCTCACATAGTATGGTGCCTGCGTCACTCGCCGCAGGATGAGGTTCTGGACCGCCTACAGGATTTCTTGTTGAGTGATACTCGCTAGGGCGTTGTGATGTCATCGGTGTTTAGTGCGTAGAGAGCAGGTAACAAAATGCTGCCCTAGGGAACAACAGCAGCGATCGGGTCGCTGCTAGACTTCGAACTCTCAACTCTCACGCAAAATGTCCTGTGACTAAGGCAGAATATAATAGAAAGAAAGATAAAATATAATAGAAAGATATGCTCGACCTGCTGGGGAGTGCCGGCTCTGAACACTGAATGAAGTAGGCCCGGGTGCTAGACGTGGTCGAATACGCGTGCTACGTGCTAGTGTAAGTAGAGTGGTATACCCGCTCGCCAAACTGCTCGCTTCGTGGGTGGACGTGCGACTGAAAAAGTGAAAGGAATAACTTATGAACAGCTTGACGACCCCGCTAAAGAGGGTTATAAATCGGAATCCCTCAGGCTCCTGTAGGCTTTTCCCAGCCTTGGGCATCATAATGAGCATGCCCTCCTTCCATGCCCGGGGGAAAGAAGCCAGGCGGGTGCGGCGGATCCATTCTTATAAGCAAAATGTAGCGGGGCTCGCGGGGATACGTGGTGGGTGGCGAGCCGTTAACCAGAAAGATTTTTTTTCATTGTTTCACGACCTATATTTGAACTTCTTTTTCATGGCATAATTAAATTAAAAAAGGAAATATTCAAAAAAGGTAAAGAAAATAATAAAATAATAGAAGAAGAGTAAATAAAATAAACAACTGGATAGTTAAACGAAAGAAATGATAAACAAAAGCCCACCTACTGACTATTCTCTTAAACTTAAATACTTAAACGGAAGAAATAATGAACTACCTACTATTCTTTTATACAAAAAAGATGAAAACAAATATATCGCGCTGAAATTTTTTCATTAAACTCTGAGTAATCGCATCTAAATGTACTTTGCTACAGAGGCAGGCGGGTTTTTTTTTGTTGCACTTTGTCGGAGGATTGAAATGGCGTTGTTTGACATTTTATGATTTAGTATCTCGCTTTTTCGATAAATCGGTACTGTAGGTGCTTGGAAATATTTTCTTATAATTGGGAATTTGATTGACTGAAAAACATGAGCATTACACAAATATTTCTTTACACATTTACATTTTGAAAACGTGGAAAAGATGTAACTTTTTTAACAGTAACGCAAAGCGAAAGTACCTTAGAAATTCAAAGCCAATGAATGTTATTGCTAATTTTATATAACATACGATCTACAAATAATATAATTTTGAATTTATTCGATAGTATATTTAACTTATGATTTATTTATTTTTCAATTTTAGGCGCAATACACAGAGTACCACAGGTACCTGAAAGAGGTTGTGCAAGCGCTTGAAAGCGATCCTCAGTTTAGAGATCGATTGGAAAAAGCTAATGAAGAAGATGTTCGGGTACGTTTTCTTTACCAAATATTTGTCTATGTGGACAAGCGTAGCCAGACGCCAAGATGTTTGGCCCATAATTTAAAAATACGGTCCGTCTTTTCATTTAATATTTCACGTACTTTGATTTTTTTTTCAAATTACAACAGTTCTAGAATAATTATATTCTAGACATAAAAATCTTGCTTTCCCTTAATGCTGATGATGAGACTAGTGAGAAACTGATGAGAACGTTCCTTAAATTATGTCACACAAATTACTTGTCCTTGCCACAGCTAGTCATCTTGCCACAGCTAGTCATCTTGCCACAGCTAGTCACCCTGCCACAGCTAGTAAGTTTTATATTTAAAATAATTAAGATTATATTTTGCAGTCGGGTAAAATAGCCGAGGATCTCGACTTTGTACACCACAATGTAAGAACCCAGTTGGATGAAATAAAACGGAGGGAGATAGAGCGACTGCGGCATCTCGCTACTAAGGTAATTTTAATATATTAAAAAATAATATTATTTTAGAAATAGAAATTTTGTATTTCAATTACTTATAAATTTCATGCATTAATATTTTATCAATTCTTTGTCTTAGTAAATAATATTTGTATAATGACAATGAAAAATGGTGAATGCAGCGTGATTTAATTTAATTTTAACCTGATTTAATTTTATTTATATAGTAAAAATTAAATTTGAGGCCAGTCGTGGCGCTGCAGCATGAAGTGTGACTGTAAAACCGACTGGTTGCTGGTTCGATTCTCACTCGAGGAGATGAAATATTTACTTAATTTTTTTTTTTTCGCTCTGGTGTCGAGGCAAAACGCGGCGTTGAGTTCTGCCACTTAATACACAATGCTTCCAAAATTCGATAGAAAGTAGGGAACGGAGTGTTCTAACACTTGGTTCCCTCTGCCTACCTTGCTGTGTGCGGGATACAGCGTGAAGCTGGTTATTTTTAGATTTGATTCTAAAATACCTATATAATTATATAAAATTATCTTAACATTGAAGGTTTCTCCGCTATATGTAGGATACTGTGTGAAAAAAAAAATCTTACTATTCACAATGTTAACAATAGTAAACATAATATATATCAAAATATATAGTGTAATGTAGTAACAGAATTATATTTAAGGAATACGAACTAACAAACGAACTCGACATGCCCGTGCATATACCTCCCCTCTACCCAAACTTGGACAGTCAACATTTGGACCACAAAAATCCCCATACATTTGAAGTTGAAGATTTAAAAAAGCTAATTCAAAAAACCACCGAAGACTTGGAAGCCGTTGATAAGAAACGTAGAGAGCAATTTAAGGTATGTGTTATAATTTTGGTTTTAGTGTAATTTAATTTTAATGGCTTATCAAAATAATATATAGATATATTAATATTACAATACATACGTTTTAAATAATTGCAAAAAAGTGCTTACATATTACTTGAAATATATTTCTTGGGCCCTTACCAAAGCGAGCAAATAAAAATAACATATTAATTGTTTGAATTTTTAAACGTATTTTTATTAAAATGCTCTCGTAATTGAAGGAATATGAAATGCAAAAAGAATTTGAGAAACAACAAAAAATTGAACAAATGGACGAGTCTCACAAAAAGGAGTACATGGAGACGTTGAAGAAAGAAGACGAAGCTAAGAAACATCACGAACCGGTAATGATATAATATTTTTTTAGAAAATATATAAAAAATAATCTAGCACTACTAACTAACCTATATGTTTTTATCAAGCTATGAGAAAATTCTTACATGCGCTTGATACAACTTATTTATATTGTTAGCATGTCCCTACAGGATTTTTGGGTAACGCCAACTTGTAAAAGTATAAAGATTTGTAAAAAATTAAAAAAATGCCGATAATAATATTTATTTGTATACACTTTTAAAACTATGGAATTTGTCCATAATTTCTAATTTACAAGAAAAATTTTAATAGAATTTGATTTTTTTTGCTATTTAGCTAGAGAGTAATTCTAAAATTGTCAAATTACAATCACGTACAAGCAACAAGATATGATATGATTAAAAAGAATAATTACAAAAATAAATATATAATAAAAACATAATAAGTGGAAAAGCACTAGCTTTTCCACTTGTTATCTTCCTTTGTTAGATAAATGACAATGGGGTAAATCCATACCATAATATTAAAATCTTTAAGAAAATAGTCATCATCACCCTGGCTGTAAGAAAATGATCGGAAAAGCTTAGGAGAAACAAACCTATTCAAAATAATAAAACTATTGCTAATACGATAAAAATAATGTAGGGTCTACCCTACGTTATTTTTATCTACTAATGTCCATTTAAGGATTTCAAATACATTCTCATAAAAAATATTAGTTAGCGAGTTATTAAGTGTTTAAATGGGGAACGAAGTGTCTTAACACTAGGTTCCTTCAGCTTACACTTCAGTGTGCTGGGTACAGCGTGAAACTGAGTTTATTACTTTTTTTTTTACACACTCGTTGTTTTTCATAGTGTTAACTATTTTTAGTCAATATTTACTCAAAAAGATATATAAAGAAAATAAATATCCTTAGGAAACAAAATCAGACATAGAGTTAGTGTTAAAATAGAAAAAGAATAGTTGTTATTTCGACACATTCATTCAAAGTTGAAAACATATAAAATCTATAAATTGAACTTTCAAGAAAGCAACTCCTTATATATTGAGATCCCAGGGCTCCCAGATGTACTTCATTTTAGTAAAAAGCTGAAATTTGGGGGATTGATGGTGTACTATGTAGTTAAGACTATACTTACTAACTTGAAAGGTACGGAACTCTAAACAACAATAAATTTTGATATTGTGGTATGTACAAAAATCGCGGAGAATCCAATAGGAATAATATTAAAAACTTAAAAAAAAAAATTGGTAACAGCTTCACCATCCCGGCTCTAAGCAACAGTTAGAGGAAGTATGGGAGAAACAGGACCACATGGACCAACAGTTCGATCCAAAAGCCTTCTTCATGATGCACGGTGAGTAATACATAGATACATTCATATATATTCTTCTCTGTGATTGCTGCTCCATCCCGTGTCAAAGAGGCAAGTCTTAAATGTATGGAAAACATCGGACAAAATGGATGAGAAGGATTTCGATCCGAAAGTGTTTTTCGTGTTGGTGTTGTTTTCTGTTTGGTTGTTTGCTAGTTAGTTTGTTGTACATTGTTGTTTGAAATTAGTTATTCTTATATTTAGTCGATTTTTAATAGTATTAGTAATGTTGCTATTTTTTTATTCTATATAATTATATTTTGTAGTAGATGAAAGTTTAAAATGTATGTAATGTAAATGTAATGTATGTTTAAATTAGCAGCTACTTTCAAGGAAATGAATGATCTTTTGCAAAAATCTCTCTGTCACGTACATTTGGAATCAAGTGTTTTGTTTTTTTTTTATTTGTTTGTATGGCAAGTTAAAGACGTAATGTAAGTACTAGTTTGCGTTTTTGTATCTTTATTTTCATTTGTATATTGTATATTGTAGAGTGTAAACCTGCTAAATTTATTAATTTTACATTTTTATACCATTCTAAAGTGTAAATACATAATCGATCTTTATTTTTTATTTCATATAGTATACAAGTCAATTTTCAAAATTGTAAACAACCTTTTGATAGTATATTCTACCAATAGGTTTTTAAATGTTTTTTGTCTTTCAAGAGGCTATTAGCAGGTTTATTTCTATCCAAGCTTTTTATTGAAATAAAATTGCATAAATTATGTGAGGTTTTTACCTCTTTTTTCTTCCCTCTTCGTTCTTTTAGTTGTTATACCTTCACAAACGAAAAGGGAAGATAAAAGAAAAATGTATATGTACCTCATATAATTTATATAATTTTCATTCTATTATATAATTGAAAGCGAGCGTTAGATATTAAAACAAATTTTATTTAATAAAGACCATGACAAGATTGAATTTTAGGTTAACTATTAAAAGGAACCTAATATTTATTTTAAAAAAAATTTCACCCCACAGATGTCGACGGCAACGGCGCTTGGGACCCAGATGAAGTTAAAGCACTTTTCATAAAGGAATTAGACAAGATGTACGGACCGGAAGGACCCAACAAAGACCTCCACGAGCGCGCCGAGGAAATGGAAAGAATGCGGGAACATTTCTTCAAAGAAAACGATCGCAACCACGACGGTCTGATTGAATATAGCGAGTTCATGGCCGAAACGCAGAAGGAGGACTTTAATCAGGATGAAGGTATTTATTCGGTTTTTTTTTTGTTTTTTTTTAGCTATTAATTAAGACATGGAGGATGTATATTAAAAATGTCATAAATATATTGTTTTCTAGGCTGGAAACCCATAGATGAGAATCAGATTTACACCCAGGCTGAGTACGAAACGTACGAAAAAAAGAGGCTCGAAACTATACATTATCTTCAACAACGTGGCTTGGTATGTGAGACAGATCTGCTAACTACTCTAAGTGCGCCGTATCCCGCATATAACAGGGTAGGCAGAGGGAACCTACTATTAATACACTCCATTTTCCACGCATCGCCCAATTTTCGAGAGCCGTGAGTGGTAGAACTCAGTGTGTCGTCTTGTTTTGTTATCAAAACAATGATATGGAAATAATAAGTTCCCCGCGTGAAAAACGAACCGCCGCTGCGACGCCATATAAGTACAGTATATTGCTATGATTACCATACAGGTTCCGCCCTCGAACTGACAATTTTGCCAAAATAAACCGAAAGTAAAGAACCGTTTATGTTTGCCTATAAAATTAGTAAAGAAAAATAATTCAGTAATTTTCGCTTCTAGAGATATATCTAGAGTTCCCTTCAAGAGAGTTTCATATACTGGACCACTACTATAGCTTTCTTTTGTATCACACCGATGCTAAAACATCTACAAATATGGCAAATATTGAATCACACAATCCTTATATAGTCACTAACAGTTATGTTTGACAAAAAAAACAACCACAAATTACGAAATGACAAAGACTTCTTAAACCTCACCTGATGGTTGCGTGTATAATTTATCTTTTCAATATATGTATGTGCGTCTTTATCTATCTATCTATCTATATATTAATAAGTGAAGCACAAACTTAAAGGTTAAAGTTTATATAAAGAAAGATTGCGGAGAATGTGAATATTTTTCTAAATAATGTATTATATTAAGACTTTCTAAATAATGTATTATATTTTTATATTAAGACAATACATAAAATCAAGTGTTGATTAGTATAAATAATTGTATCTTTCAGATCGATCCGCACGGCCGTCCCGTGCCGGGATCAGAACATCAAATTCACCAGGCCATCCAGGAGTTCCAACATATGCAACAACAGGCCTACGGACAATACCAACACCATTCACCAGGGCAAGCGCCCCCACCGGGAGAATACCATGGACAAATACCGCAAGGACAGTACCAGGGTCAAGTACCGCATGGACAGTATCAGGGACAGATGCCGCCAGGATCGTATCAAGGACAATATCTAGGACAGGTTCCGCAGGGACAAGTACCACAGGGACAAGTACCTCAGGGACAAGTACCTCAGGGACAAATCCATCAGGGTCAAGTACCTCAGGGACAAGTACCTCAGGGTCAAGTTCCTCAGGGGCAGGTCCCTCAGGGTCAAGTCCCTCGGGGCCAAGTTCCTCAGGGTCAAGTCCCCCAGAGCCATGTTCCTCAGGGCCAAGTCCCTCAAGGTCAAATCGCTCAAGCTCAAAGCCCACAGGCTCAAGTCCAACAAATGCAGGTACCACAAGGACAATATCAGCCACAAGTACCTCAGGGACAGCCGTCACAAGGACAAGTGTCCCCACTTCAGCAAGGACAGGCCCAAAACCAAATCCCAGATAATCATTAAAAGTGCATACTGCAATTTGTACATCAATAGATTATTAAATTTCAGAAATATATTCATATTATGCATTGGCATAAAACCTCTATCTTATTAACTTACAGTCCGCGTGGCGTAAGCAGAGCTATGTGTTTGTGTGAGTGATTATAAAAGTACCGACAGAAAAAACCTTTAAAAATTTTGTTTATTATTTTGTTTACTTATTAAAACTTAGTAAAAAACAAACTAAAAAATCTGATGTTTCGTTTATTGTTTTTATTTAATAATTAATATTTCTGTATTATCATCAAAAAAAGCGTTGCGTTTGTGTTTTTTATTTCTTTTTTAATACTCGGTCATATATATTTTTCTTATACAGTGATAGTGCGTTATCTTTCACTTTTAACAAAACGAGCACAAAAATAAAATATTAAAAATTAAACATATGACGCTGCTATCAGTACCAAAATGTAGGCTGTCAAAGAGTACACCTACACCATATGAACAGTCACAAATGCAAAGCTCAGCTTAAATTTAGCTTGTAATACAATATATATATACTTAATAAATAAAAAAAAACATCACTAATACAATACAATATATTAGAAAATAATCTTTCACTATCTTAATATTACAATATTAGAAGTTTAAATAGTGTTGTTAAATTTATCGATATATTTCCGTGTTGTGGTTTTATCTAGTGCCAAATTCTAACTCGTTTAATGTATTCCTTGATATATTAAATTATTGACCATTGAGATTTCTATTTTTTTCTTCATATTTAACTGATTATATATCTGGATGTGAGCATATTTGAGTTTTATTTTAGTATTTAGTACGTCTGATTAGTTTATTTACAGTTTATATTAAGTACGCGGAATTGCAATAATGTAAGAAAAATCTTTGGAGATAATTTTTGAACAAATTACATAATTAATTTTTAATATTGCACGTAGTATCCCGCATATAGCAGAGTAACCAGAGGGAACCTAATATTTAGACACCCCGTTACCCACTTTCGTCCAATTTTCGACATAATGCGTGTGGAGTAGCGGAACTCAACGTTATCACGATATGAAAATAATTTATTACGTCCAGTGGGAATCGAACCTACAGCCATCGCGCTTACAATCAGATGCTACGCCACGAGGTTATATTGTGATAGAAACATCAAAACGTGAAATACAATCAGTGTCTTCTATATCAACAATCTTAGTTAACGTTTTGTCATCTAATTCGATTCTGCTAAGTATAAAATTGTTTGTCAATAATAATAATTAGCTTCACGCTATATCCCGCACACAGCAGGGTAGGCAGAGGGAAC
>DVQM01000425.1:0-17747 GCA_018231645.1 Heliconius ricini
CCGGAGGGCATGTATGAAGAGGTTGATGACAGTGGACGAGGCGAAAGAGGTATGTGGAGACCGTAGATTTTGGCGCTCCGTTCTCTCTGACTACTCCGCTAGGGATATAGCGTGAAGCTAAGTTAAGTTAAGCTAAGTTAGTAAGATTGGTAAATCTCTACACAAAAGTACCCATGTTATATTGACCTGGAAACACTGCCGCGGGTAGGCCATTCCACAGTTCCATGGCGAGTGGAAGGAAGTTCCTACGAAACCGCACAGTAGTGGATTACCATGTATACAGGTGGTGTCGATAATATTTTAGCCTATGACGTACTGTGCGGTTAGAAAATTCGGCGGCAGGTAATAGGTCAAACAGTTCTTTAGAACACTCCCCATCATAAATGCGATAGAGAAGACGTCTTACTAGGTTATAACTTTGTAAATATGTATTTTTGTAAATATCTAAGAAATTTAATTTGACCCACTTATGATCATATGAATAAAAATGACAGTTAAACGTTGCTTAGGTATCACTCAATACGATAATGAAAATGTGGTTTTAATGGGATGGTCTGATGATGGAGCCAGGATTTACCTAAATAGTGGAACTCTTTAGAGGTTACTTATACTGCTCGAGTTTAGATTTATATAATTAAGAGCTTATTACATTCTAAGGCACTTTTCAGTAAAAGCATTTTCATAGTTTTTTTTTCATTACTATTTTATGCTGTTAACGTGAATTTATATTTAATTTACCCACTTTCGGTAAAACAAAACACAATGTTGGATCATACTCGACAGACAGTGTCTCAAAATGAAATGAAAAGTTGAAAACGGAATGCCTTAGCACTACGCTATTAGCTTACCATGTTACATACGATATATTTTAAAATATTTGCCCGGAACTTCTGACTTAATACCAATACATCAATTTAATGAAAAAAGATGAAGTACATTTAACATTACTGCGGTCAACAGTAAATCCACTTAAAAGGGTGCTCATATATAATTCCAATACTTCGTTATTTCGTCCAATTTATTGTATTAATGCCATCAGATTAACCAGTTTGATTTAATGAAGGTCCGCTGCGTTAATCCCCGGTGACAAAGGTTTAATGGATATATAAAAATGTGATGTAAATTTTGTTTTCGTTTTTACCTAAATTTCAGCAACGTATGTAGAATTACAAATGAGTGGATTATATTTGTATAGCTATTGATTTCAATATGTATCCATCCGACTAGATGGTAGCTACGATGTGAGAATGAAAATATTGTTTTTAACGCCATTATTTTTTCTTTTCTCAAAATAATGAAAAATGTATGCTTTGTTATTTCTACATTAGATAAGTATATAAAGGACCACTGTATATCACTGTATAATCGGCATCCCCATTTCTTAGTATATCTTTATAAAATTAGTCAAAAGCGAGTCGACCTCGCTCTTCAAGGTTTCCATATCAATTTCAAAATTGTGGGTCAAAAGACATCTCTTAAATGGTGAAAAAGTAGTTGAGTTTGCTTGATGTTTTAGTGTGTATGAATTTGTATGAAATGAGCTATAATATTTTTATTTTCTGCCTTTTAACCCTAAGCGACTATGAAAAAAAATAATGTTCACGTTACATATGTACGTATATAGGGATGCATAGCGTGATACCTGTTTAGACAAAATAAGCTACAAAAGCACCGAATCTTTCAATAGATGAGCCTCTCAACTATGTTAACTTTATAAATATCATAAGAAAACTGTATTAAAAACAATTAACACAACAATAACATGAAATAAATACTTAGCGCGTGTAAACACATTCTATTTTATTACTATAATCAAGTGAACACTGCAACAGGAAGCTTATTAGAGACACTAATCTCGAGATGAATAAGCCCCTCAGAGCGATATGGTCGTGGATTGTCCTATTTTCCTCCACATTCACGTAATCGTAATAAATTGGATAAATTAACCGAAAATTTTGGTCTCTTTTGTTGTATTTTAGTCATAAGCAATTGTATTAAGATTGTTCGAAGTCAATGAGATTGTGTTTGTTTTGTACTTTCGCGTTATTTCCCGCATGTAGCAGGATGGTAGACAGAGGCTACCTTTAAAACTAGTGTTAAGGCACTCAGTTCTCATTAAGACACTTTCGTCTCCACGTATCACAGAATTCTGAAGGTATTTTGTGATGAGTTGTGGGACTCAATGCCGCAATTTGCCCCGTTACCGAAGTAAGGAAATGAAAATATTATATATTTAATGTTCTTCTATCGAAACCAAAATCTGTCAAGTTTGCAGTCGCCTTCCTGACGCGTTCGAGATTTTTTTTTTACTTAAACAATAGGCGGCAGTGACTTTTATTAACGAATATATTATATCCCTAAAGTGAAAAGTAGCAAAATATCTATATAATTTACCGTTAATAATTTTTAAATGATTTTCTTAATTGGGGTTCTTTACTTAAAAGAGAAAACTTTCATAGGATCGCTTTATCATCCGTCAGTCTACCTCTGTGTATCTGTCTGTTAGGACTATTTTTTCTCGCGCTTTGTACATGATTTTTTTTATACAGCCAATTAGGCAGAGGGAATATAGTATAAAGCACCCCTTTCTCCACTTTGCGCCCGAAACATTATTTATTAAGTGATAGAACTCAACGACGCGTATATTTTACCAAAGTGAGTACTCACGTCAATAAAGCTTGACTTACTTAAATAAAATTAAAAATTATATGAAAATCTACAATATTTACAAAATTTCAAGTAAAATAAAAAAAAATAATAAGCGAACGTTTATTTCATATTCAATTTCCACCGCCTCGTCCCTTTTCATGTACAATTGATATTTGCGTGATTTAAATAGACTTGGGAATATAGGTGAATGTAAAAACATAAGGGTCAGGTAGAGACCGATGTGTGAGAGCAGAGCTTGCGAAAATCCTTTTGCTCTTTCAATTTACATTTCATAAAATGTTACATTTCATTTTTGTTGTTTTTGAATAACGTCGCCATTGTTTCACGTTACACCAACAATGACAATATTATCAAGTTATTCGGTAGTTGTGGGTTTGATTCTCATGCAAGGGAAAATAATTTAACAAAATTAAATAGCAATTACTCATTTTTTTTCAT
Organism: Heliconius ricini; assembly: GCA_018231645.1. NCBI lineage: Eukaryota > Metazoa > Arthropoda > Insecta > Lepidoptera > Nymphalidae > Heliconius > Heliconius ricini. The sequence continues at coordinate 3,109 of DVQM01000425.1, forward strand.
TAGGTCGTCGCATCGTATAATAAATATTATACACATGCTCTGAAATTTTTCTGTCCGTTACTTGCTTTTAGCCATACCAGTCGAAAACTCGCGACTACCAAAATCTCACCGTTTTCATTAACCGTTTTCATACATCTGTTCCATTCTATGAAAGAAAAGGATTTGGTAAGGATGTAACGATGTTACTAAATTCTCTCCAATTTATGTAATTCATTTTAAAATTTTTGTCTTAGTCATTTTAAATATCTTATAACAAATCTCAATAACAAATGTCGCCTATGAGGCGGCTGTGTCGAGGCAAAGTGCGCCGTCGAGTTCTGCCACTCAACACGGAATGACTCCAGGATCCGGCAGAAAGTGGGGAACGACGTGTCTTAACACTAAGTTCCCTCTGCCTACCCTGCAGTGTGCGGGATACAGCGTGAAGCTGATTTTTATTTTATTACCTAGCTACGAGGACAGGTGGATAAAAATATAGGTAACATAAAACGTATGTATTATAAAAGACATATTTTTATAGCTACAAGTAAAAGCTGTGTCCCACACATGGCCGCGAACTACACAGTGGGAAGCTGGGGACCCTGGGGAACCCAAGACACTACTGCTGTGGAGTCACTTCATTTTATCGGGAATCGAATCCAAAATCGGTCACGACAGGTCTCAACTTCAACATAGTTACTTAACATACTTTATAGCTAAAAAAAGCTTACATATTCGCCGCAAACCATATAAAGCGGATTCTAATAATCGTGCGTGCCATTACCATTGGTTTGGCGATATTCCAGTAACCAACGCGTACCTACCGCCCGGTGATCGATAGTTATTTGTGAATGATAAAATTCTAACATGTACTAGTTAGCTGATTTAACATATCTAATCAAAAAAATAAATAAATCAACTTCAAATTGTATCCCGCAGAGAGCTAGGTATTTGTTTAAAACGTAAAATATTTTTAATATTGACATTACAATAACTTATATAATAACTTAAGACAAAAGCTCGTTTAAGTAGAGACTAAATAGATTAACCGACTTGGTATTACATGGATCTCACAACTTTTTACGGTAAAAAGACTGAGCTGCGGGACTTGGGTTTTTTTACAGTATGTTTTTGATGGTATACTAATTTCAATAAACAAGCTTACCAGTATGACATATAAAAATATATAATTATGTGATATTGTCAAAAATATATAATATTAGGCCGTTTTAAGCTGACGAGCATGTGTGGTAAATTTCGTTATCACACATATGCTTGTATGTTTATTTAGTTCATTAATTGTATAATATGTTCCTCTACAAATTTCTGGGAAACTAAATACAATATTGGAATCTATTTTTTAATTTAAATGAAGTAAGAAAATAATTTAAATTTGATACATGCATTGTTTATGTATCTTACTTATTGAGGTGCAAATGTTAGTCAGAACACGAAAGTAGTTCAATGTATTGACTAAATAATCGTGTACTTAGTTCGACAGGGCGAAGCCGCGGGTGAAACGCTAGTGTAAAATATCACGAAGTTTGAAGTAATAATGAATTGCTTTAAGGCTAAATAATTTATATACAAGAAAAGAGTTTTATTTAAAATGTGTAAATAAAGCGAAAGACAAAGATCTTTTTTGTTATATAACGTAAAATGTCTTAAGGGACAGTTTTGATTTAATGTTTAAAAGCGTATTGTCTTTTCTTTTTTTTGTACTATATGGTCCCACTTCCAGTCAAAATCTAAAACTTCGAAATCAAAAGGTATTTCTTACGTATAAGAGTGGTAGAGAAGAAAAAATTTGTGAAAAGATATTTCATTTTCTGATTTTCACAAAAAATTAAGACACTGAGTGATCAAACTTTGTTGCGTATGCGCAACAAAGTTTGATCTACCCAGTGTCTTAATTGCGCTGACAATGCTGTCTGTAAATCAAAAGGTAATTAATTTTAATTTGATCATAAATTCCAAAATTTAGCAAAAACTCTATAGGAGTAGGTATGTAGGAGTAGCTAATAACTTATTAACAAATAAGCGTTGTTTAGGCCACCCCTGTCAGAAAGCCGGGGCGTTGTAAAAACACCGACCCAAAGTAGAGTAATGAAAACGATGATATATTTAGAAAGCGAAGTTGTTGATGCTGCCTTTAGATGGGAGACGCTTAATAGTGTATTATTAAAGTGAGGGTAACATTGCTATTTTTAGCTTAAATTTTCCTGTTTCTAATGGCCTGATTACTATTTATTATGCCCTTTAAGTATTTGATTGACCTTCGACAGTGCGAACATTATAGGTGATACTGGAGAAGGAAAAACAAAAAACCTAGAGAAATTGATGACCTCCCGGAGGGCATGTATATTGAGATTGATAAGAATGGACCAGGAAGAAGAGATGTACAGAGATCGCTAGTGATACACATAAAGCTTGGCTTGTGTTTCTCTTTAAAGTTACGTATTTTTCAATCAATCTCAGTATACTACTTTCTTTAACGAAACTTTGGTATCTAAGCTATTATCTATTCATATAATAAAAAAATATTCAAGTCTGTTAGTTAAATATTAACAAAAGATACAAACAAACAAAAGTAAAAACTTTTTTTATTAGTTTCTGTGTCTATCTCTTTCTCAGACCAACTACGCACAATCTTAACAATAAAAATAAAAAATTAAGAATTTACAGAGATGTAGATCATAAATAATATTAAAGATCTAAATACCTGACCTGAAATCATTAGGGTTAACTCGTCTGATCTAAAAACATATTAATATAGCGACTTACAAATGCTGATGAGTTGGTCAACATGATAAGCATTTTCTCATGACATTAAACAACAAAAGTCTGGTGTGAAACCCTAGCAACCCAGCTAAATCTTGATAAATATGAATATAACGCTTCAGGAACACATTTTACGTACAAAGGATAGTAAATAGAACTTTAATGGATAGTCGTAAGCCTCACGTAAACAAATAACAATATAGCAAGCTATAGCTACATAATTATAGCTACAGTTGTAGCACATAATTATTGATTCTAATATTAAAAAACTCATTGTTTGGTTCAACTTAATCTCAGGAACTAATGGTTTCAATTGAATAATTATGTTTGTATTGGGCAGTCCATTTAGCAAGCAAGAATATATTGCACTGTACGTGCTGTGAAGTTATACGGGTCCTTAAAAATGTGTCATGTGTCGTCACTCAAGTCTTGTATTCATGTGTTTTCGGAGACCGAAAGTTACTTTTTCATTATATATTTTAGCTTCACACTGTATCTCATACATAGCAGAGGAGGTTGAGGGAACCTAGGAACCTAGTGTTAAGCCACTCGGTTCTTATTACGACAATTTTTTTCCCCACTTATCGTCGAATTCTGGCATTACGTATTGAATGGTGGAATTCAACACCTTTGTAACAACTTTGCCTTATTACCAGAGCAAGAAAAATAAAATATTTCATAAAAGACACATTCAAAAACGCTTTAAATTTTCATTTATATCACACATTATATAACACGAGTAGGAATATAGGGTGTATTTGTTTTACATTTTCAATCAGACCGTACGTTACGATGTATCACGAAATACTGAGCCATTACTGTTTTATGACGCAATTGATTTAATTCACCGTTCTCAGGCCGACTGGCTAATTATTTTTCTGGTTTCAATTTGTTGGAGTTTCCGTATGTACGACGGTGCAAACAGTTTTTTAATGTATTTTTAAAATTATATAACAATTTGAGTCGAAAATTGAAGAAAGGATGAGGGGAAAATATTACATTATAGAGAAATAAAAAAAGGCTGTTTATTTTATAATTAGATTCTAACAGCGTTTTTGCTACCTTGGTCAAATGAAAATAATATATACCATATACTGACATATGTCATAAATAATTCTGAGTGTTAGGTAGAGGTAACTCTATCGCAAATATAGTGGGTTAGATCGAAACTATTGACAATATGATATAAAGCCTAAAGCATTTCTCTAAAAATGAAAAGATTTTCTCATTTAGAACTAGTAGGTTGTACGTGTGGAGATTAGAGCGGTCAACCAAACACACAGTGCAGCTTAATATACATAAATAGCAGCGCCACCATGACTGCTACTCTTATGCTGCTACTCTTGTGCTGTTTGTACACGACTGAGTCGTGTACAAGCTCATTTGCTCAGTTGTGTACAAGCTAATTTGCGAATCGGTCGTCGATCAGAACGGCGAATAGGAAAGGTGGATAGCGTCGATAGATTTCCATTTATTTTATCATATGTATATGTTGTCATTTTGTGTTTGGAAGATAACGATTGTGAGACTGTTAATATTTGATCAAAATGAAATATTGTCAACTTTGAATTGTTTTGAAATAAATTAGCCTCATATGAACCTAGATTTTTTTTATTTTATGTATTCATTTAATTCTAACACACTTATATTTAGTATTTATCTTTCTCATGCTAGTTTGAAACAACAGTTATGAAAAAAACGCGATCTATCTGATGTGCGACGAATAAATACAAATGGTAAATAAATTGCGACAAACGATGTATTAATATAGATAGATTTGAATCACATCAAAATCGTCGTATGAACTTTTTTTTAATGACGACGAATTTAGAGAGCAATCATTGTAGCTTTACACGTGATTACATTTTGTATAATTTTTAATTGCCTACCATAAATACGGAGTTAGAGGTTTTTTTTCTGTCAGACGGACAACAAAGTGACCCTATAAGGTATGATGTAATGGTATTTTTTTTAGCTTTGCGATTCTATTAATAGCGGGGTCGCCAAAGAAAACTGAGAGCTACACGTTAAGGTTTCTGCATACCTGTTTCGCTTTGCATATACGCCCATGCATGTCCTTCGGCGGACCTTATCCTTGTTATATAATATTCCTTCAGTATCATCGATTCTGCATTGATAAAGGTCAGCCAGAGATTAACGTGCAGGTAAATTTGAAACAGTAAAGATAATATCAAATTATTTTTATATTACATATTTTTTTTCTCGAATGATGGAATGATACAATTCTTAGTCATTCCATCGTTCGAGAGCGCACTGATAGAGCGTAAATCGAGCGTTAGAATAAATATTCTCAAAAAGATTTAAGCGAAGCGTTGACTTTAGTGAGGCGTTGAGCTCTAAAAATTAGGGAACATTTTATTTTAGCACAGGGAACAGATTAATTTTTAAGTTTTTAGCCAATCTGGTAATACTGGATGATAGTGCAATACTAAAAAAAAGGAAGAACAACACTTCCTTATTTGAACCTACTTAAATACATTAAACACATACAAAAATCTACTAGGCCATATAAATTTCACAAGAAATACGAGAATAAAAGCTCGAGGCAGCCATATAGAATTGTAACATAGATTAGCAAGTGAAATCGGTATAACGACAGTCGTAAAACGCGATGTGGTATGGTAGTAGACCCCTACTTTTGGGGTAAAAAATTACCCACACCCCTTTCATTCGGGTAGGGAAGGAGATTTACCCTAAATGTTGCCAGGAATTTATGTAGGCTCGCAATTCTCAACTAATAAATTTTATTGTGCGCTCGTGAATTGCCTTCTTCAATTGGTTGCGTAAATACCAGAAATGTGTAAAGCAATCAGCTTTAGAATTTGTTTAATGTTTTGTATGTCACTGATACTTTAAAAGCTTTGTAGGAAAAAGTATTAGATTGTTTCGACTTACAATTAATTGTTTATTTTTTATAGTTCTGATAAATAAATAAAACAATTACCTATTGCCAAATTTATGGGAAAATATCTAACCAATTTCAGGCATAACAGGATAGAAAAAGATATTCTAGTGTCAAGACATTCCGCTCTCTATTTGGCGCTCGATATCAGATATTTCTTGTTGATTGGTGAAAGTCTTTATTACGTGCCACATCGAAGTGAAATAATTAATATCTCCAATTGGAGATCGAACTCACAACCAACGCGCTTACTGTCAAAAGGCTGCCACTGCGCTACAATAGCTCAATTGACTTATTTGTGTTTCCAAATTTTAACATAATTTTAAATGTTTATTTATCTTCAATTGAAACCCGGTTTTATTTTGTTTGAAAATAACAATCTTATAGACTGCTAGTTGCCAGTTACGCTATTCACTTAATTAACGATATAATGATTCAGTAAAATTCATCCAACCAGTTAATAAACTTTAAACTCAATATGTGTTATATTGGAAAAGTAATTTCACACCGAAAAACATTATATATTTTTTATACAAAACAAATTTGTAAATATTATTTGTGGTTTCAGTATTTAAGTAACGATAACGCCAGCATTTTGTATTATAAGAATATTTTTGTTCATATCTTCTAAATATAGCAAGAGAGAAACTGGTGCTTAGACAATTTAGAAATTATTGTGAAAGATGTTTGGAAAAAAAATTCTTCGCCTACTGTAACTGTACTCCGGATATAGCCACGTAGAGGTGACTTAATATGAAGACACTCCGTTACCTAATTTCTGCCCAATTTCCAAGATATTGTTTGTTGAGTTGAGTGGAGTTTAACACCGCACTTTTTATCGTTACCAGTGCGAAGAAAACATAAAAATATTCCATTCTCCGAGTGAAAATAAATATACAGCCATCGCTTACAGTCAAACGACGTACCGCTGCGCCACGACGTTCTCACTAAGAACAATTTTGCACGTAATATTCACCATGTGTCATTCAGTCGTTATTTAGTTCTCAGTTTACTCTCAAATCGAGGCTATGACCATCGCGCGTCTGGCCGGACACTGCCCCTGCATCACGATAATGTCAATCTATTTTTAGTATCTTTTCTACTAGCTCTTATACACCCACGTGTTAAAACTGAAATAGTTATCAGAGATTATGACGGCGACTCTAGTCGCAAATTCAGTGGGGTACATCGCACATAAAGCTATAATATGATATTTCTTTATATATTTTTCATCCTAAAAAAATTCCAGCCCAGCGTTCCTAAGCTAAGAACGTTTAGCCACATAAACTTCAATAGAAAAGTCGTCTACATAAAACGAAAAGTTTTGTGATAATAATTAAGCACATTATAGGGAAATGCCCATTCTTAGTACCGGTTTTTCTCTTGCATCACAATGAATATAATATTACAATTATTTCCTTATTTTTGTTACTGTTTGACAAGTATGTGTATGTTTGTACACAAAACAAAATATAATATTGATTTATCTTATTAAAAATAAAATGGCGCTATTTAATAAGTTTTTTTATTGGAAATAGGCAAACTTTTGTCCGCCACCTCACCTGGTGGTAAGTGAAACTTACAAACCGACAGAGGCTTCCTTTGGAACAAATGTCCGGTTCAATAATCAACATTTTACAGTTATGAATAACTTCTATACAGGTGAATTTAACTTAATTACTTAATTAACTCTCTTGAACGAGTACTACCTACATGACACACTACTTAGTTCTTTCTATTTAATTCCTCATTAAAAGATAAATAATTGGATAAGATCGAAAGATGCATCATTTGTATTGACTGATGCTTTGAATTTCTCACAAATCAAGCAAACATTGTGACAAGAGAAAGAGTTTTATCTTTACCTGTCTTCTTTCCTTGTGGAAAATGTATTTTATAGGCTCGAAGGACATATCCCGAAACCACGATCATTAAAAAAATAATATTTTACTGAAAGTGGTAAATATTCTTTAACTCATTAACAACATCCCTATGTGATGGCGAGAGAGGGACTAGAGAGCTATATATATTTATTTATTGTATTTATTATATATTTTAGGTCTCAGAGTTAAATGTGCTGCTTGTTGAAAGTAACAAGAGGCAATGGCAACGACAACATGACTACAATTGCTCAAAAACTCACCACCTATAATTCTTTTCTGGTGAAACATTTGCAGTCGTGTCTGCCAAAACTCTGTACAAGAATCAAAAAGAGCAATTTCATGGAGATATTTGACAGAGGCAAAACGAAATATTTATTATTATTCGCATAATATTTATGCGCTCTGGTAGTAAGGCAAAAGTCGACGTTGAGTTCCGCTGCTCAACACGCAACCCCTCCAGAATTCCAGCGTGAGGCTGAAAAAAAGAAATAAATAAAAGAAGAGATGGTTGTAGAATTGATTCCCAAACAGGAAAATCAAACATTTTTATTTGCTCGCTCTGGTAATAAGACAAAGCGCAGCGATGAGTTCCTCCACTCAACAAGCAACGTCTCCAAAATTGGATGGCATATCGAAATCAGAATATTTTAACACAAGGTAGCTGTATATGCATATTTTTTTTACTTCATGTAGCATGCAATACCTATTTAATTTCGAGCTTGCGTCCCTGTGTTAGTTAAGAGTTCATCAAATAAAAGCAATCTCCCTAAAACAACACGACCCTCATAAGTAATGTCACACAACCCTAATAACCTTAATTTTGTCAATATATTATGTTCTATTAGAGAAAGCTAACAGGATCGAGGTTTCCTATAACATTTCAAAATTTAATTTATCATAAATGTATCAAAATTATTTGCTAAAAATGTAACTTAAAGATCAATTCTAAATTAAATTATTTTAATAGATGTTTGTTTATTTAGGTATTTTTCTTGGAACAATATGTAATGTTTTGATTTATATTATATTTATTATAGTTGTGTATCCTGGATAACTCTACCTGGAAGTAAAATGTACACCGGAACGATTAATATAATTCTCATAAAATATAGACAATAGCATTCCTTAATAAATGGATGGAAATATACAATACAATAATCAATAAAACAAATATTTAGTTTGAGTCCATTGTGGCACAAGGGTGTGACTTTATCGTAATGGTTGTAGGTTAGATCCCCATTCGAGAGAATGATTTTTTTTAACTTTCATTTCTTCGCCCTAGCAATATAAAATATAGTGAATATTTTCATTATTTCGCTCTGGTGACGAGGCGAAGCGCGGCGTTGAATTCCGCCACTCTATGTGCGGGATACAGGGTGAAACTAAAAAAAGATCATTTTGTTAGCAAATTTTACATGTGAAGTCACGTGTATTTTCGTACGTCATTAAATGGACGGTTAATGGCCATATTCGCTACGATCTAGTTACTGAATAATTAAGATATGAAAGGATATATTTATAATCTGTGAAACAGAAAGGAGTAATATTGTGGCGGGAAGTGAAATTAATTATTGCAAGCAACAATGGCCGCTAAATGATGGGTGAGTGATCAATGATATCCAAATGTTCGATAATATTATCTTATTTATATAATATTTACGTTAATATAACAATATAAATTGTTGCCATAATTTACTGCTACCATAATTTACTGCTACGGTCCTATAATCGCGACGGTTGTGAGTTCGATTCCCAGTAGGTGGAACTCTATTTACATTCCAACATCGCCAGATTTTGTCTAGGGAAAAAGGGGGATATTTATCTTTGGAATTGTTACCAAGTTATTACAAAAAATAAATTTATTAAAAATAATTATCTTAGTGCGTGGTAGTCTAATAATTCACAAAAGGGACCATGTCTGGTCCGTCCAAGTGGCACTTAAATTTTGGGCTAAAAATTGGGACTCCCCGCCAAAATTGGGACGTCTGGAAACGCTGCTACATTCCCTTGCTCTTTATAGAGCATCGTATTAAGTTCCGCCACTCAGCATGCAAACTGTCTTATTTAACATAAGGTAGACTCTACCCTATATACTAGGGTAATACAGATTACAGCGTTAAGCCACACAAAGCATCACTGAAACAGTCATAAAGTAATATAATGAATACGAAGCAAATGCTTAATAACAGTGTTTATAGCACAATCATATATAAAACTGTCTCGACGTATCATAAATTCTCCATACTCTCGTAGGTAATGAGTGGGCTCTGTAAGACTTACGTTTTACGCTACCTGACGTCATAATGAGCTTTCGTTGTTAAAACGAATTTATGGAAGAAGAAGATATATAGAAGCTTTGGCGTGGAACTTAATATATTCGATGGTCATTGGTTTATATTTTTTTTTGAAAAAAAGGTTTAGAATAGAATAGAGGATAAGTAAAAGTAAGCTAAACGGAAACTTAGTGAAACCTAGATAAGTCAAAGGAAACCTAGTGTTAAGACACCCCGCTGTCTCTAAGACAGCTCCATTTCTCACTTTCAAACAAATTCTTGAAATCGAAAACATGAAATAAATAATATTCTGTGATCGTAGGAATTTCGAGTAATCCTCTCTTAGTGCAATACTAAACCCCTATATGACAAACTTAAATTTTCAGAAATTGCCTGTCAGTTACTGTGTAACTTAACACCGCTATAGTATATTCGCATATTTCAGTAACTATTTCGCAACAATAGATATGTGGAGTCCACGTCATTTAGTTTAGAGATAAGCTTTCAATGCTGTCCATTGATCGAAAATGGTTATTGATAATAATCACTACCATAAAGCACCTATAATACTAATACATCATGTCCTAGAATGTACAATAGCTTAATACCAAAATGGTACGTAGCCGTATTTAGTTATTGAAGTTCTTTTAATATGACATGTGAAAGCATTATATTGATCAGAATATCGGAAGTGGGGAACAAAGTAGCATATATTTAATATATTATTCCTAAGTATAATATAAAGACAAATAGCGACATTATGCGCGGGGTGTCTTAACACTAGTTAATGGGTAATGGAATGTCTTAACACTAGTTTCCCTATGCCTACCATGTTGTGTGTGGGATATAGCGTGAAGCAAATTATTTTTTTTTATCAATTATTCAACTTACTTTTTCCATCATTAGAAGAAGAATGGAGAACGGAGTGCCCTAACGCTATGTTTCCTATACCTATCCTGTTATACGAAAAACAGCGTGAAGCTGTTATCTATCATTCAAATATGCATATCAAAAACAAATTAATCACAAGACGACTAGGTGGTAGTTAATTTTATTAAAACATCCTGTTCTTGAGTACTTAGCCTCCTTAAAGATAACGTCCTAGGCTGGAGATTCACCGGAACCACTCGATCTCTCAGGAATCCTTTAACTAACTCCGAAGTAATTTAGTTCCATCAAAGTGGGCCTCTGCGTGACTAATAAGTGCTCTTTATTATACAATGAAAATGCCTACAGACCACAACATTTAAGCGTTTGGTATTGAACGTTAGTTGCGGTAGATTATTTGTGACAGTACTTTGTCTATATACTCGTATGTACATATACAAGGTAAGCAAATATTGTATGGTTTTAAACGTCAAATGAGAAGATAATTATAAAGCAGATTCTCTTTTTTACCCGCATAGCGAGGTAAGCCGAGATGAGCTAATGTCAAAAGGTGTTTCCCGATTTTATGACATTGTGTGGTGAGTAACGAAGTTCTGTCCACGACAAATCATTTATTTTGAGTGGGAAACTGAAAATTCATTGGCCAGAATGGGAACCTTGCCTACAAAAATCACGTTCAGATGCCACAATTTCCACCTGTTAGAAATTAATAATTCTAAGTATTATTTATTTATTAAAATCGAACATTGAAGGTTTGTGTTAAAAAAGAAGTCTTAAGAACTTCTCATCGAGACTAAACCAAAAATAAATTGAATAAAATTTGGTCGCACCAGTACTGTAGTTATTTTCATCTGAAATAGGAAATCTCGCTAACCGCGCTAAGACTGGAGAGAAATAAACAATTCAAAATGTTCTTTCTCATAAAATATTAAATATTTTTCGCCCAACGCATCACAGGATTGTAAGGGATAGAAATTTTAAATCATTTTTCATCATCGTATGCTATTTGCATAGACTAAATTTAATAAATAATTCATGGAGCAACGAAACGCGAACGCGCGCGCCGCGCACTATGAAGTAAAATATAATATTATAAACTGTGTATATATTCAGGGTAGCTCCCACTTTTGATTTTATCTCCTGTTTTTATTGACGTGGTGTTGCATTAAACTATAAAAAATGATAAATTGTAGAGCGAACTCCGAATTGATAAAAATATGATAAATTAAAGATCTCAAGATCAGTCGTGGCGCAAGGATACAAGTGTGACGTTGCGTTGTGGACTGGATTTCCGCGCGGCGTTAAGTTAAACCACTCAACCCACGTTGCCTGCAGAATTTGGCAGAAAGTAGGGAACAGAATTGTCTTACTGTGGATGGTGTGTCTAAACTAGATAACCAGGTTGCCTGTCTTACATTGTCGTGACTGTCATTATGAATTTGGTAATTAAAACGAAGAATACTTATGGAAACTTTGCACAATTATGGGTTATAAGTGCCATTATACACCTTATGATTGCCATCATAAGACCATAGATAATAGAAGGAATCCCTCAACGATTTACAGCACCTTTTGTTAGATCCACTTCATATTTTTCAAAATAATACCTAATAAAGTCTTATATAGGACATCTACTGTCTGTTCAATCTAAAAGCATCCTTTTAAGATCTACTCATCCTCATACAGAAAACTGTAAAGAATAATATACATTTACTTAACATTATGTAAAATGTATTTACTTTAATAAAACAAAAATAATTAAATGAGTATTGTATAATTCCTTACTTTAACAACATTTATATAATATTATTAAATTAATAAGCCTGTTTGTTTTACTTGGTACCGACTTCAAAATTATAAAATGTTGATGTAATTATTTTTATTTAAGTGAACTAAAATACGTTGTGCTTTTGTTAAGTAAATTCATTTTTTACTTTTTTTTTTTTACTATTTGAATTGGTTATTTTTTCGTTAAAAATGATTTTTAGGACACCACATTCGAAACTATCCACACAATTTTGGAGATATTACGTGTTATTTAATGAAATGTGAAAATGTCGTGTAAATAGAATACAACGACCCGCTTCCCATGATACTGCAAAGAAAAAAAATCAATTTAAATAAAAAACTCGCACTGAATAAGATTCGGCGGAACCCACAACTATCGAGTTTTCACTTAGATGCTGACTGTTGTCTTACTGCGCTACTAATAAATAGAAAAGGTAAGCTTGTAACTTATGTATTGAAGGCCAATCGTGGCACAGGGGTACAAAGTGTAAAACTGATTGGTTGTGGGTTCGATCCCCACTCTAGGAGATTCATTTATATTTCTATTTCTTTGCTCTTGTGTCAAGACAAAGCGCGGCGTTGAATTCTGCCACTCAACAAGCAAAGCCTCCAGAATTCGGCAGAATGTGGGGAACGAAGTGTCTTAATATTAGGTTCCCTCTGCCTACCCTGCTGTGTGCGGGACAGCGTGAGCTGGTAAAAAAAATGGTTTTGTTGTTAGTGTCAATTTGTTATCATCAATCATACTTAAAACACATTATGTGGTCATACAGTTTTATAGCTAAGTATAAGAATTTCCACTTAAATATGGGTGTGAAGTCATAGGTGAAAGCTATATCTGGTATATAGGTGAAAGGTATATCTGGTACGGTATTGGGTCTTTATTTATTAAATAATTTCAATATCAGCTCAACAAAATTCCTCAGATTGTTGTTGTGAATGAGTATAAATTTGTAAAATGTTTACGTTGTTCGGGCTTACTACGGAGATTCAAAAGTCTGTTAGTCGGAAAAGTCTAAAAAGTCTAAATGTCAGAGTTCAATTCTGTAAAAGTCAAATTTGTTTAATATAAAACGTACAATGCATCTAACATATTTAATTGATTAAATAATAATAATATTGTATTGCTTAAAATAAGTTTGAAAATATTTCTTAGTTTAGTAAATATTCAGTTCTCCCGTTTTTTTAACATTTTGCATACTTTTATAAACTGGCTATCCAACATATAAATAATTTCTCAATTCGAACCAATATTTTCTGATAAATGAATAGGATGTTATGCTCGGAGTCTCTCTGTAGGATACCATCAAGAGGTTATTCGGAAAAGAACCGGAGTTACTGAAGTGACAGTAGCCTGGAAACGTCTGTCGAACGACCGATGGCCGTTGGAGCATGCGAGTTGAGCGGAGACCGAAAATCGTCAAGCGTAGCGTAGGGCGCCCTCCAGCTCGATGGACAGACGACCTGATGAAGATTACTAGCTTCGACTAGATGCGGAAAGCGGAGGATTGGGGCTCTGGCGCAATCTGGAGGAAGCCTACGTCCAACAGTGAAACGAACAGGCTGATTTGATGATATGTTACCAAGTCTTACAAACTAAACAATGATAGTTCTTGAAATGATTTTATTCCTTGATTTTTGAAAGTAAGGGGTTAGTAACCGAAGCGAGTATGGAGCGAAACTCTTTACCAATATATAAAACTAGCAGACAATGTACAGCCGAACAAGCCGTGAGGCGTAATACAAAAATTACATCAGGCGATAATAAACACATTACATACAAACCCACAACCGTCGGGTGCAAAGTCAGCCGCTGTGCAGCTTCACATTAAATAAATTTAAAACTTTGACTATATATATTGTAAATATATATATTACTAACTACACGAACAGACATGTCAGTTTCAACGAAGTACAGATAGGCGTCTGCTGGTTTTATTATCAAAAATATCATAGCCATACGATCGAAATTGGGGCGACGCCAAGCTCTACAGTCAAGAGATATATATAAGTAAGTGTACTTGCTACTCGACCTCAAATGTTGAATTGTTATGTTTTCGCGAGAATCTTGGAAATGGGAATTTAGGAAATTCCAGCTTTTATATATATATATATATATATATA
>DVQM01000426.1:0-17727 GCA_018231645.1 Heliconius ricini
CCTCGCCACCAGAGCGAAGAAATGGAAATATAAATTTAAGTAAATATTTCATCTCATCACACTCTGTGCCACTTTCATCACACTTTGTGCCACTGCGCTACGACTGGCCTTATAAAGTAGTATTGTTCCTTAAAAGATCATTCATTCATTCATTCATTCATATACTAAGTCAAATCAGAATAATTGATTGTTCAATAAATCAAGTCTGAGTAATTTATTAAATACAATATAGGATTCTAACATATCTTTGAGGGTCAGTAAAAGATAAATAAAAATGACCATCATCAGTTTAGAAAACATTGAAAAATATTTATTTATACACAATTAAATATTATTTGAAAACAAAATAAAAAACAGCAAATATATATATGATCTTTTCGTATTTTTAAAGTAGTATTTCCACACATGAATTTTTTTTAAGAACATTGCATAGACATTTGGTTGACACAGGTTGGAAGTGGTGGCCCCTTATAAAGCAAAGTTAACTGAATGATTCTTTCAGCTTCCCTCACTCCGCTTATTCTAGCGCCGTCTACCGTAGCAAAATGACCAGGAACTGTTGCTTCACCAGCAAATAAGAGAATAGGAGGAACAGGCTCACTTGGACCTGGTAACGGACATGCTAAAAGTTTTTGTACTTCACCATCAGTACATTGACATTCGAAGGAATACGCGCCATAAAAATATGGATCTGATGTCCAATGTGACCTAAGGATTGTCACAGGATAAGGTATGAATTTGTTTCCTGTACTGGTTTTCAAAATATCGGTTATACCTTCAGCTATGTCTCGATCACAAAGTCCTTCCATCGTCAAAGCTTCACTTCCTACTACCAAGGCACTTATGACATGTTTACTGGTAGGCACTGCTTGTAATTCCATGATACCACGAGTCCAATCAGTGCGATTAACCAAATTATTTGGTGTAAATTTAAAACTCAGTTCACCTTTATGCCAATACCAAAACGGCCGACAGTATTCTAAGTAGACTTTATTACAGTACCCAAATCCCAAGCACCTTAAAGCATCAATTTTCGAGGCCGGTAATGCTGGACAAAACATTCGTGTAGAATTAGCTGCTAAAACACCTATAGAAACTGTGGAAATAACATAATCAGCCGGAAATTCTTCGCCGTCAGTAGTACATACAGTAGCCCGAAAGCCTGATTTTTGACAAGTACCCCAGTAGACACAGTTAACTGGTTTACAATAGCGGATAGCACCCTCTGGTATCTGTCTTAATAAAGGGGCTAAAATACCAGTTAATCCTAATGGGACGCGCACCTCTCCACCAGGCATATTCATGAAGCATCCCGAATGATCAGCAAATAACATCGAAGTATCATCTCCACAACGAGCTCTCAGCATATGGGTTAAACCAAACATTATCCTTGCTGCATCATGCTGTTGTTCCTCAGGATATTCATGAAGCTCTTGTTGTATTCTCAAGCTCATAAAGTTTATTAAAGAACCGTGTTGCTTGTTGCCTCCCAAGCAATAAATTTTTGCAGCTTCCTCTTCAATTTGTCTAAATTTATAGTAAGCCGTCACTGCTGGTGGAAATGCCATTTTCCCCGTAACAACATTGCTAAATAGGCCGCGTGCATTTTCGACACCAGGTAAACCAGGTTTTGGTGGTTCCTCCCTCGCACTCATAGTATAAACTGGATGTTTATTAACATTTTCAGATTTTTGGTTTGCACCTAGTTCTGCGACTATATCACCAAGCCAACAAGAATGGATACGTCCACCAGGTCTATAAGGATATTGAACAGAAACTCTAAAATTAATGTTTATTAACAAAAAATATACGATCAAATATAAAATAAAATTCTTCTTCAATATTTATATAATTAAAAAAATATACATATGTGATATGATTATGAGTTGTATTTATATTTAGGAGAATGATTATGTTATCATTTTTAAGTCAAATAGGACAAAGCGTGGTGTTGGGTTCCGCCTCGCAACACTTGATGTGTCTAAAACTATTGAAAAGTAAAGAACCTAAACGTTCTTTATTTTTAACAAAACTAGCCAACGAGGCCGCCATGTGTGAGCAACGCCTGAAGTTAATATGTTTAATATTTATTAGATTATATTAAAATATATTAGGAACCGTTCGTATGCTTCTAAAACAACAATATTATTAATGCCCCGTTGGGATAGCCTAGCTGCTGCCGAAAGTCCTGCCATGCCAGCGCCAATTATTACTACTCGTGGCTCAGCAAAACATTTCTCAGGGTTACAAGGTTCGAAAGCACAAATTCCACGATCGTCTAGATCGGGCCCACAATCGAAAACAGCAGGTGCTTTGTCGGATCTCCTGAAATAAGTGAGATTCAAATTTACACACAACAAGAGACATACTAACAAATTAAGAATGCTATTACCATCTTCTTGCTGTCGCTGGCCATTTTATGAATTTTAAAACATTAATTTTACTGTAGATTTTCATTGATATATAGTAAACTAATTTGAGTGACGTAAAAGTCAAAGTCACTATGCAATAACAATTTAATGTATTTTTCTTTCATCCAACGTTTTTATAAGATACAACAGAGTTGTGTTATAAGTTAAGAAAATTATTTTTATATACAGTTTTTATTTCAGTTAAGAAAATTAACAAAATGTATTTTATGTTTTTTTTGTCAGCTTCATGGCTGGTTCTGGCCTGGAAACAGTGAGAAAGAATATAACTATATTTTAAACACCTTGAACTGCGTATTTATTGACAAATGAAATTATTTCCGTAATTTTTAAAATAAAATATGTAGGCAGGAACCACCAAAAACCTGATTTTCAAGGATTTTATTAGTATTTTAAATTCATAGTTATTAAAATCGAAAAATATATATATACGGAACAGTTACTATGTTCTTAAAGGTCAACAGAGTCTTCCGCTGTCACTTTCCCTTTTATGAGAAAGTAGGGATCGATTGTTTTAGTACTATGTTCCCTCTGCCTACCCTGCTCAACCCTGCTGTACTATATAGGACACAGCGTGAAGCTAAAAAACACATTTTCTTTTTTTTACGAAAAAAAAGAAAATGTGTTTTTAATATGTATATATCTAATATTTATGTATCAGGTTAGCAAGATATGCAGAGAGAGATTAGTGTCATTCAAAACATTCCGTTTCACTTTTCGAGAATAACAAATCTTTATTATAATTTCCTCGAGTGGGAATTGAACCCACACCTATTGCGTCTAAAGTCACACGCTTGTCCCCCTGCGCCACGTTTGGGTTCAGTTTGAGTATTTTTGTTTAATATATTTTTTACTGTACAGTTTTTATATGGTAATATTTTATACTATCCATCGTTATATTTTCTGTGCAGTACTTTTGAGGTAATATTTCAACTTTACATTTTGTGAGACATTTACAGTGTTTGACGAACACGTCACGTAAAGTTCATACTTTAATAGCAATCATAAGAAGAAGAATTCTCAGAAATATTATGCTGTATTCTAAAGTATAAAAATCTTATAATACAAATAAATGGTTATAATACAATTGAAATAACCAACAAACAGGTAAACCATGCAGGAGTATCATATATAACGGAATATAATATATAACGTAGAATAAAAATTCATGATATGAAAAAACATTTGTATTTAACATTAAGATCGATGTTAAATGTGTAATTTTCACATGACATTTAATACAATCAATTACTAGAACGAACACAATTTAATTTTAATAAATTAAGTGAGTTTTATATTTTGAAGATGCCCTCATTGAGGATAAATATTTTGTAAATTATAAACTACACAAATAAGTAAAGACTTATAATGGTTGGTATCGACGTTTAGGGAGAAAAAGTCATTTTATACATACAAAGCGTCCGTAGCGTATAACACATTTTATTAGAATCACAAGCCAAAACGGCTACAAATCATAGTCTTCAATTGTACGAAATGTAAGTGATACTTGTATTATAATTTAAAGCACTCTGACCAAAACTGATCCAACGTGTGGTAGAAATGTCGACTTACACCACGTAAAGAATGGTTTTCGTCTGCGTAACTCTGAAAGAAAATAAATGTATTAATAATAATAAAATTGTAGACAAATAAACATAATATTATACACTTTAAAACTCGTAGATATATAAAATTTCTGCGAGTTCCGCAATTTTCACGTAAATTGATAAAATTTATTAGTCCTCATAATTCCAATACAATAAAAAAAGTGACAATAGATTAGATATATGTAGAGATAGAGATTTACATAGATTCTGGCAGTTCAACAAACCAGAACACCGACATAAAATTGAAACTTTCACCAAAAAAACAGAAGAATTTACGAGTCGAGAGAGCAAATACTAAAATATGCATTGCAATACAAAAACATTCGTGTATTTGTGTATGCAAATAAAGCCACAATAGCCAAATTATGGTAAAACTGACTGGCGACTAAAATATTTTAAATTCAGCATTGCTACCCATTGTCCTGATTTTTATACCATATAAATGCAAAAAAATCTTCAATATTTTATGAATGAGCACAATCAAAATTATTTATTAATACTTAATTAATACGGATATACATTAATACAAAAATATATTTGCAAATTTTGCAATATAAAACTTTTTTTATAAATTTCAAGGCCGTCGCGGCGGAGTGGCACAAGCATGTGACTGTAAACGTGACGGCATTTGATTCCCAATCGGAGAAATGCATTATATTTATTCATATTTTCATTTAGTCGCCCTGGTAAGAAGAAAAAGCGCGGTGGTATTGCGCCGCACCGAAAGTGAGGGAAAAGTGTCTTAACACTAAGCTTCTGCCTACCCTGTTACATGCGGCATACAACCTGAAGCTGAAAAAAAATTGGTCCATCATTATGGATATATAATGTATAATTTCAAATTCATCATTTAGAATATTAAAACTATAACAGTAAAAGACCAAATAGATATACAGAAAACGTAATTAAAATAAGTAAACATAATGAATTTGCTTACCATTTGCTCAAAAGCTATATCTAATCTCTGCAGTGTCTTCGCGAGCTGCATGCTGTGCTGGAAGTGCACGTTATCATCGCCAGTACCATGTACAAGTAAATAGCGGCGATCACGTAGCTTTTCCGCGGCTATCATCAAGTCAGATGCTTCGTATCCTGAGGGATTGTTTTGAGGCGTGTCCATGTACCTCTCGGTATATATGGAGTCTATAAATTGTAAATAACAACTGAGTTTAATGAAAGAGTTAGGTCTTTTATTGATCTTAAGATTCTGTAAAGTTTCATACGTAACGTAACGGAGTCTCTTTCTACAAAATAACTTTAACAATTTAGGATATTAGAATCATTGAATTGACTGTAATCATTTGATTTGACTGTAAACAGGATTTTAATATTTTTATTTCCTCCTTCTGATAACGAGAAATTTACAATAAACGCTGAAACTTATACAAATAATGTTAAAATTTTAAAAAAAAGTTTTGTTACCGTAGTAGAGCCATGAAGTAACAGGGGCAACAGCAGCTGCACAAGCGAGCATTTTCTCGTCATCTTTAATCAGCAGCATAGTGCTCGCGTATCCACCGTAACTCCAGCCCCAAACACCAATCCGATCCGGATCGATGAATTTATATGTTTTAAGAAGACGTCTGCAAAAATATTTCTTTTATTCTTACTCTATTCTCTTGTAGTTAACAAGATGGATAATATCGATGGATGGATTAATGACAGATCACTTTGCTCTCCATTTTTCTTTTTAATATAAATATAGTATGGATCAGAAACGAATTTAAGAGCTAATATTTATTTTACTTAATTTATTTTACACATCAAGAAATATATTTTATATATCGTTAGTCATTTATGCCTATGTCAATCAGTATTATATGAGAATATTCATATGCATAATTAAAATAATATTAAATGCAAGAACGTGGAATGCTGCTTCGAATAATGAGTATAAAAAAGAACAACTATTCCTAAAACGCTCGTAACAATTAACTAATGAGGTTTGCTTGCAAAAAAATTGTATTATCTATTAGGAAGTATTGAATTATACAATATTTCAAGCTTGTGTAGTTTCATAAATCAATATAATTTGTTTAAACGCGCTACTCTCAGAAACTACGAATTCGAATTGAAAGAATATTTTTATTCATATAGTGTATTTGTTACAACTAACGGGGGTAGAGTTATATTTAATAATGTTACAAAAACAGGAGAGCTTCAGTTTTTTCTTTGCGCAAACGTAAACAAAGTCCAAGTTATAAAAAAACATCAGTTGTTCTCTTTCAAAAGTTCTACGTAAATTCGTGGGACAACGTAAATACTTAATCTTTTTATAGTTGTCTCACAAGTAATCTTTTATTTGTAATCAAATGTGTTCAAAAGAATACAATATTTGCGACGTTGTTTTGTATTATTGCATAGTATTGATTTGTATTAAAATAAAATGTTATTCAAAAATATTCATTTCTGACAAACATGTCATTAACATTATATGATTTCTATGAGTATTATAGATATGATAATTAAAAAATAGGCTGACAATATAATCCTGTCAAGTAGCTGATTTGAAAATTGATATATATCGATTGATAAATCAGATTAAACCCAATGTGCCTTCAGGTATTTAGAATGTGCCATGTATGATACACAACTTTTGGTTATTTTCATGTATACCTGCGAGCAAAGCCGTAGATAAAAGTTAATATAATAAATATTATAGAACAAGTATACCTGATAGCAGCTAAACTGTCTGTAATTTCAACTGTTCCAAGAGCATTGTTAAGTGCTTGCATAGCTTCTACTCCCATTGCCCCTGATCCTCTTACATCTATTGAAGCTACTATAAAACTGCGGTTGCTGCTTAAATACATGTTGTAGTATTCTATAAAAATACAAAACGGTTATATAAAATATAGCATACCATCATTTTATTTACGTGAAGTTATCGTGCAACCAAAAAATAGTAAAATAATATTTTCATTTGGAGATTTTTTTTATATTCATATTATTAGAAAAAAATTACCCAGATCGTAACTATCCTTCACTCTAGTGGTTCCGGGACCAGCATATAATCTGACAATCATAGGATATTTCTTTCCTGGCTCCATTTCTGGAGGTAAAAGAAGTTTAATGTGAGCTTTTAAGTCCTCTTCTAAATTGATCACGTTGAATAGTACCATAGGCAATTTATATCGGCTCAATCTGTCCAGAAGCCTTGCGTTTTCTATCATAACTTTAAAAATATTATTCTGTAAATAAACATATTGTAGTTTATTATCAACATTTGAAACTATATCATATTAAATATAAAAAATAATAATAATAATAATATCAATAAAATAAATAATAATTATATCATATTGAATTAATATTTATAATTTACCTGGCCAGTATAAAAATAAGTGACTGGTGGAATATTGATAGCACTACATGAAACAATTCCGTAACTTCCACCAGGTGAAAACATACCATCAGCATGGTTACACCCTGACTTGCCACATGATATACATGTTGCCTTCCCTTCAGACGTGGACCATAATTGCCGTTTCCACGGTTCTGTTCCAGGTGAAATTATGTAATATACTGTATCAGTTTCTTGATTCCAACCCAATATTTCCGTCACCGTAGAGTTGCCTGGACTTAAATCTTCAGTCTTCATTGTATTAAAATTGAAACGGGCTAGGTGCATAAATCTTTGTTCCTCAAAAGGTAAAGGTCGAACTTCCAACATTTGTGTACCGTTTTCATCGAAGAATGGTGTGGAAATATCTATCCAACCATTAGGTTCTGTCTCTTGCTTTAGAATAGTACATTTATCTAATTTAAGATCACAGTTTACTAAAACACTAATACTTTGTCTTCTGTTAAGCCATAACACAATTAGGTTTTGATCAGTCGCCCAATTGACTCTGCCTAATATATGATCCAATCCAATAACGTCAACCGGTGCAGGTATAGTCATTACGTCGATTTTTGATTCATTCAATTTATAAACTCGCAATTCTACCACTGGGTTTGTGCGACCTACCTGACAAATTAAATATATTTGTAGAACTATAAAAAAATATAAAATTGTATGTTCTTTGTTGATAAATTACACCAACCTTAGGATATTTAAAATGGACCAATAGAGGATATTGGTTATCAAATTCAGAAGGTTCTCCATAGAATGGGTATACGGCAGATTCCACCTGAGAGTCGTTAAAGGAAGCTACTGCTAAATATGTTCCGTGAGGTGAGAACCACGTCGCTTCTGCTGCATTAAATACTTCTTCTGAAATTTCAAGAACACAAATTTATTATTTCAACAACATAAATTTGAATTACAACATAAATTTGACATAATTAAGAACCAAATGCAGACACTATATTTATTTTTATCAGCTTAACGCTGCATCCTGCACACAGTAGGGTAGGCACAGGGAACTTAGTGTTAAAACACTTCGTTCCCGTTCATTTTAAGCCGAATTTTGGAGGCAGTGCGTGTTAAGTGGCGGAACTCCGTACTTTGGCTGACATTATAACCTTTTTAAATTAATATGACCGTATGACTAAGCTAAAAATATATGTAATATTAGCCTCTATACTTACCCTCATAGATCCAGTCAGTGACACCATGGTATATATTGCCTATTACTCCATCAGTAGTAAGTGGTGTAACTATATCGGGGTTGGAGACATCAGGCACGTAGTATACATTATTATCCTGCACATACGCGAGCGCATGGTCGTTGCCCCACACCACCACTTGAAGTGAACCATTACCAATGTTCGATATAGACCTGAAAGTATAACGTATATTCTTTTCAGACTGAACTCGTAAGAAAAAAAACATTTTTCTTATATATCTTCTTATCTTAACATAAGATTTTAAGTTAACCAAAATTTGAATTTATATCATACATGAAACTGTAGATTGTGCTTAACCTCTTAAAGACTCGAACAGATTCTGCCACAACATCTATACAATTGCTACAACTTTTAATGTTAGCGCAGATACAGACTGTTTGAAATCCATGTTAAGTAAACATTTTTATTCATTTGGCACTCAGTTGTTATTTGGTTAGTTGTTTATAGACAATCATTGTTAAGTTTGGAGGATAAACACAAGACTTGAACTTCACTTGTTGGTGAATCAAGTTCCAATCAGGAGATTATCTAGTATTAAGGTGCAGAATGGAGTTCCAAATTAGATTGTAAAGCTATTTCTATTTAGAACTAGATAAGTCCTGGATCTAGAAATAGCTAAAGATGTATTTTAATATAAAGATTCTAACTTGTAACTTAGAATTTCTGTTTGACTTATTTTATCAGTAAGATTGTTCTGCACACGTAAGGAAAACGAATTAAAAATTAAACATATGACTTTAACAAGCTATTCACGGTTGCCATTCTGGTGAAAACAATTGCTTTATTTAAAAGAAATATGTATTGTAAATCGAATTTTCATATTTAGTTACTATATTAATAATAGAGACAATGCAATTATTATTCTGACTTACTTGTTTTCGAGATCATACACCGAGTATTCTGCTATAGTTGAATACCGATACACCTGGAAAACAAACGAACAAACATTTAAAATTTTAAATTTTAAGTTTTTTTTAAATATACAATTTTTACCAACCCAAGTATCATTGAATTGTATCAGGAAATGAGATTTCCTTATCAAAAATGTCAAAATAGGTATAGAGATCCAATATTGAGTTAAATTGAAACAACACCTTCGTATATGTTCAATAACCATAGCATTTAGATTAATTCAGACACCTGTATCAATATATTTTTTTAAAATCGTCAAAATTAAAAAAATATATTCTGATAAAAGTATTGTTTATAACACTTCTTCGCAAAGCAACATATTGTATGTTTAGTATAACTTTAAATGAGCTTATAGCACATAATAATACATAAATATAATTTTTCTTTATAAATTTATAAGACATTGTAAGCGAAGAATACTTAGAAATATTTATCAAATTACCTTGTTGCCAAAAATTTGGTCTTTGGCTAAATTAACTTACATTTCATAAGCTAACAAAGCTAAACTACTAATTAAATATAAGTATCGAAGAACGTGCATATTATGAACAGCCAATTAACTGGTAATAAATATTTTTTAGATTATTATTATATATTACATGTATTTCAATTAGAAATAGCTCTTTTATGTTATAACTTAAGTATAAGAAAATGTTAAATGATTATAATTAAGAGATCAGTCGTGGCTAAGTGACTAGTAAATTGGATAAGTTGTAGGTTCAATTAACACTCAAGGAAATTAAATATCTAATATATTCATTTACGGGTTCCCTCTACCTACCCTACTATATGCGGGATACAGCATGAAGCTAAAATCCTATTCGTATATATTTTTTTTCATGTATGATGAAAAATATAGTTGTTTAATAAAATACAGCAACAAATCCATGATATCGTGGATTTTTTTTCAGCTTCACGCTGTAGTAGCACGCAGAGGCAGAGGGTGCTTAAACTAAATAATCTGCCTCGCATAACTCTACAAGATCGCTCGCAATCTTACCATATGTAAGTCGGATACTTCCCAACTGCGCTACGATGGCCTCATAAAAGATTTTTAATACACCTACCTATATTTTTGTAACTTGATTACAGTCAATATTGTAAAGCGTTCTTAATTCTTATTAATTATAATTATCATTTCTTATATATGAATCCTTAAAATTAAATAACATTGTAAAAAATTACCTTCTTTTTATTTGCAGTTAAAAGCAAATATTTTTGGTCATTTGAAAATGATGATACGGAGAATCGGCTTAAATTGTTCTGTAAATAGTAAACAAAAACAAATTTCTTATTATATACAAATCCTTATGAATAAACAAAAATAAAAGAGAAAAAATGTATTAAACGCTTGATGAAAAATAGGTACTTACAAATTCGGATTCATTTATAATTGTAGTAAAATTGTCAGCAACAACATCATATTTATTTATTGAACCAGGCTCTATAATTACATACTCCGTATCTAGAACAAGATGTAAATTAACTTCATTTATTTCCTTTTTACCTTAAAGCAACTTATGTAATTTGCAGCATTTTGTGCCCAATAAGAAGTAAGATCGTAGAAGATGGTTAAAGCTTTTATGTTTCATTAACTGATGAACATGTCAGTCTACTTTTGATTGACCCTTTACCTGACCAGATGGTTACTAAATATTAAAAAAAAATACGTTAGAACCTGTCCACTTCATCTTTAAATCTTCACTTCTCTTAAAATCTCTCTTCTTTTTCTTAAAATATTCAACGCCTAATTGATGGCTGATATATTCCTATCAATCATTTTTATCTATATTCGTATATATCTAACAATTATAAATTGCGATTAGAAACCAGTAAAGCTTCTAACATTTCATTTTATTATCTATAGAATTTATTATTGATATTAACATTTATAATTAAAGAAAACAATATTATAACTCTGCATTACAATATAAATTGGTAATTTAATTTTAATTCAGTACTAGTATAGGTATATTTTAATGCTGATTGCATTGCATATTCCTATAAAATAATATTTTTTCTATATCAACTCGGCAGCAAAAGTTTTTCTTTAAATTGATGACTTTTCGTTCAGTATGAAGACATTTAATTGATTGACATTTTTTGACATTTTTCTAAGGTTGTTTTTATATTTATTTTTTTATTCTAAGCTATTCATACCAATTATTAATTTATAAGTAATGTTGTAATGTTTTGTTCTGTTGACGTTACTAAATAAATATTTAACCATTTTCTTTAAAATGACAATTTTTAAACCTGATATCCAATTGACAGATACTCTGAAAGGAAAAAAATCTGGTTGCAAAGGAACCAATTCTTCAAGAGTAAATGTCTTGAGCAATCTCTGCGTCGATAGAACCGAATCAGTCAAACCACAAAGCGTAGTTGCTATGAGTATCACCAGTAGACGCATCTGAAATTAAAATTATTAATTGATATTTTCCCCACATAGATATTTAAAAATTAAAATGAAAAATATTTGTAAGGAATGATATTTATATATTATAATAGCTTTACTATGTGTCCTGCACATAGCAGGGTAGGCAGAGGAAACCTGGAAATTCCATTCACAATAAGACACTTCCGTTTACCATTTTCCACCCTGGGGGCATAGCGGGTTGCCTGACAGAACTCGATGCCACGCTTGACCTTGTCACTAGACCGATGAATTGAAAATATTTAATTTAACGGGGCGGGAATGTAACCCACAACCGTCGCGTTTACAAACGCACCCTAAATCACAATATAGACTATAATAAATTTAAGGTATAAAAATTTTATTTAAATTAAAGAAGCTTTTGAAATATGTCTTTGCTTATTAGTTGTAGTAAGTCAAGCACATCGTAGCGTCCCACCACAAATTTGCAAATTGATGCAAAGAATTTTTTTTTAGATTTTTTTTTTTTTTAATAAGGGACTGTTATAAAATACTATAGATATGTTTGTAGTAAGTTTAAATAACTAACTTGTATGACTATTCGGAAATGGCTTATATTATTTCAATTTTCACGTACTAATGTATTTATTCACGGTGACGTGACGTGATATGGATCATAGTACTTTAGTCTAATATTACTCGACGGGTTGTAGTTTTTAATGATTTTTTTTATAAAAAGAACACGAATGTTTTTATCACTGATTTCTCTTTGTAGTATAGATCACTATAACAAATGACGGCACGATCTAAATTTTTATATTAATAATTTAATAGGTTCTGTTCTTAGCTATCAGTTAGTAGGTATATTTAAAAAAAAGAAAAAGATAATATCTTATGAGTATAAGTATATAAAAAAATCACACATCTCCAGACATATGTGCAGGCGTAAATAAAGTTTTGACTCTACGTTTTAATTTGCTGTTACACGTCATCTAGATAAGGTAGAGGCCATTTTGTTATGACAATACTCCTTTAATTTCAATAACAGCCATTTCTTATATTTAAAACACCTAAAAGAGCCAATCTCTATGCAATTAATACGAAGTCTGCTAGACCTGTTTATTTCCTTCCTAATCCTTAATGTAATATTTATATAAGTGAGTTTTAATTTTTATAATTTTAATTTCATTGCTCTAGCAACAAGGCAAAGCGTGGCGTTGAGTTCTGCCACTCAAAACTTCGGCGGAGAGTAGGACGGAGTATCTCAACTCTAAGTTCCCTATATCTCTGCTGTATGCGGGACATAGCGTGAATCAGAAAACCAATCAATTATATTTGAAATTAATAAATATACGTCTTCCTTACGTTTCGTCAATCAGTGGTTTTATTTTTTCTCTATCGTATATAAGCCATGGGAGTCGCGACGATAATGAATGGATCGATTTTATCTATTCAGCCATTAAGTAGACGTCGTTGGGAGATCAAATTATTATTCACAATTTTTTAAGTTGCATATTTTTGTCTTTTTATTAAGCGCTATGTATACTGAATAATTAGTATAATGTACAGCTATTGTCTTTTATAATGTGTATTTAGCCAACCTATTCTATTTTATGGTAAAGCTATAACTAGCTTCACACGGATTGAAAAGTAGGTCAATCTTCTTATGATATTTTTTTTTAATATGGATAATCGTTAATGTGTTGTTAAATACAACAACATACAACCATACAAAATTCGTAATTTTATTTTGTTTTTATTGTTTTTTTTAAAAAAAAAATTCTAAATTACTTTAAAAATAATCTATAATATCCACTTAAATACTTTACTACTTGTTCAAATAATTAGAAAGCAGACGAAAAATATCAATTATAATTTATAATAGGACAAATAACTAATATAATTGAACGTTATTAACCTTATAAACGTAATCACCCTTCATTTTAATTACCTTTGACTTCTGCTAAACAAAACATAAACGATTGGAAAAAAATAAAATACTCACCATTTTACGTGAATGGGTCCCAGAGTCACAGGACAAGAGGACAACTCCTCAATGATTTAAGTGGTCCAATCAGAGCACATCACACACTAGCCGGCTGAGATAAACTGTACGCACGAGCTATTCAGACACCGCACGAACGCGAACTGCGCCCGCGCACCTAACAACGTACGAACTTTAAAATTTACTATAAACCTACTTTTATTTCAAAGCCCATATGCGGTGTTAATTTACCCTTTTATAGGATAATTATTATGAAGTGAATATGTGTGAGCATGCCAACCATTATCATATAAGTGTATGTTACTTTAATATTCGATAATATGCTAATTTAACTTGATTTTACTTCTTCTAATACGTTTATTTATATTTTTTGTGTTATTTTTTAGATATATTTTAGTATTTTGGTCATTTCTATAAAAAAACCAAAACATAATAAGGTAAATTTTGTAAATGTAAAAAATCTTTATTTAGTATTAACAATTACCTATACTTATATGATTACTATTATTTTTATATTTTGTATCCTCAACTATGAAAGCAAAACCTTCAAAGTTACAACAAAAACAAATATAAGCCATTATGAACAAATGGTCAAGAACATTTCGTGTCGATTTAATTCGTTACACTGTCGTGACGTAGACATACTTAAGCCTTTACTTTTTTAATTAAATGTATGAAATTCTATCTGTAATCAAATTCTCTTTATTACTATAAAATTATTTTAATATAAAAAATAATTTCAACAGCAACTTTACATAGATTTTTTGCTTTATTTTATTTATTCGTGTAATAGAACAGAATTTATTATTAATAAACAGTTAAAGTAAAAGTACTTATTGTTGCGTTTCCCGATGGTTCGGTCATATGAATTAAAAATATTTAATCAATACTTTTGTCAATTATCAATACAATTGTTGTTCAATCTTAAATTACCTAAGCAAACACGTTCAATACATTACAGTGCATTGACATTTATTATTAAAAGAAAAATATCTTTAGCCCAGTTCTTTTTGTTTCTTAAAAACAGACTAAAACCAAGATGATGGATTATATTTTTCTCAGTCGCCGAGCTCCTTGCTTCGCTACGCTCTAATTGAATTCAACAAATAGAACGTAGCAGCTTGTGTCGCCGTCTTAACGGAGTTGGTATGTGCGTTGACGCAAGACTTGACGTCGGAAGTGATATACCTAATAGAAACCGAAAGGACTATTAGCTTTTGCTATCTATAAAACATCATTTTTTCAATGTTACTATTTTGATCAATTTTTCTGATATATATGATATAAATTAATAAAAATAAGAATGGGAGATATATATGTTTAAAATTAGCAACCAACCCGTGCCTCCGCCTGCTTGTACTTAGTACACTATTATTTATTTTCTTATATTTAAATTACTTTCATGATCTAATAACATCATCATTATTAAATACAATGTTCACGTACGTGAGGCCACAACATGAGGCTAGTCGTAGCGCGGGGGCACAAAGTGTGACTGTAAACGCGACTGGTTGTGGATTTGATCCCCACTAGACGAAATATAATATTTTTTCAAATTTATATTTCTGTTTCTTCGCTCTGGTATGGAGGCAAAGAGCATCGTTGAGTTCCGCCACTAAACACGAAATGCTTCCAAACTTAGTTGTAAAATAGGGAACGGAGTGTTTTAACACTAGAGGTTAGTCTTCTCTCTAGACTAGGGACTAGGCACCCTGCTGTTTGCGGGATACAACGTGAAGCTGACTTATATCCATACATTAATTTTGTGAAATTATTGTATCCATATATTTATTTTGTAAACACTTATTTTGTGGCGATATTGCCACGTGCAGAAATGTATATATATGGGTTAAGCTGCTTTTGAGATTAGCGATTAACATATAGACAAAAAAGTTAAAAATCATCATCATCAGACCAGACCAAAGTTTTATTACAAATATAGAAGTAGGCGTTTTTTTCTTTGTTTTGAATATGGAATCAAATTCCACCATCTTCAAGCAATGAAGGCCTATCTATAGAGTTTGACGAAATGTAGTGAGTAGAGACTTGTCACACTGTACCTAATAGACAAAAAACGGGTTAAGTGTAAGTTGGACTTGCTTATTGAGGCTTCTGTATTAATTTTAGAATTGTAGGTCAACGGGAAGTACAACTTATAAAAATCGACAAATTTAGTTAAGTTAGACAATTAAAATAAGTAAAAAAATCTTTATTTCAATTTAACAGACGCCTCTCTTCTCGCAATTATTCTAAAGTACCTAAGTAAATTTTCAGTCGAGGACAATAGCGACACTTCAAAATAAAACATATTGTTATTTACTTTCACTGTCAAAATTTTGGTGATTGGTTTTATTTGGTGTGTTATTTAATTTTAAAGTACTATTTCACACTAAGAGAAGAAAAATACTTATGAAAATAAATAAATACTACCGCTACGTTCAAATTTTCATACGTTTTCTAAAAAATAAAAACGTTATATTTACTTTTATATCTACCTATGTATAATGATGATGATGACAAATACATAGGTTATAGATAAATGACTTCATTATCACCCCCCGCGAGAATCAAACACATTTTCGCTCTGTTTACTTAAATACGTACGCTTGTGTTCTTTTGTTAAAATTTTAATTAACATTTAAATAAACATACTCTGTGCCTCCATTTACACAGTAAATATTGGTTTTATATATATCTAAATAGATTTGTTAACAATATAGAAAAAAATTGCACCTGTAAATTTTAATAATTTTCATAATTTGTTTCAGATAATAATGCTAACGGATTTATATTATGGACTAGTGAAGGCAATCATTTTGGGTAGCGTATGCTTGCGTCATGGTATCGGGAAGTTAAGTTACTATTCACAACATGTAGTTTCCTGATATATACATAAGTTTACATATGTGTTGTATTTGTATTGCAAATAGAATATATAAGAAAAAATATATATTTTTAAAGTGTCATTCCACACTTAGGGAAGAAAAATACTTATTTAGAAAACGTATAAAAATTTCGAATGTAGCGGGACTCGGATCCGCGCCTCCTGGAACCCGATCGGGTCGGTCCTGTCCCGCTACTTTCAAATTATTAAGTTATTAAATATTCAAAATAGAATTTTACATATCTCATCTCATTCATTATCGGATGAATGTTTATATTTATAAGATTTATAAGAATATTAATAAATAAATATTTGTAAGAATTTATTTTCTTTCTCATTATTTTCTCAGAAATTATTTATTTTCACTGGTCGGTTAGCTAATATGTAATTATAAATTCTGCTACCTCTAACATGCTATTTATATTGGGCTGAAGGTAAACAATTTTAAAAAGTATATTAAATAACCAGGTCCAGTGTAGGTGGCCGGACGTTCAAGTCAAGTGTTCTTCTCAGAGAAAGATGAACATTTAATTCGTAAAACCATTATGTATTCGATCTTTAATTTGCTTAAATTCGATTTAAAAAAAAATTAAATGTTTACCTTTTTAGGTTAACTGATTAATTATATGTTACATAAAAAACCTTGTGCCATTTATTGACAATTAGCAAGCAGCATAAGGTAAACTTGGCCGTTGTTATAAAATTATTCAAATGGATTATGCAAATTTGAAAATAAATTACTAACAATTTTATTACTACTTAGTAAATCTATATATATAAATAATGTTTTTTTTTCAGCTTCACGCTGTATCCCGCACACAGCAGGGTAGGCAGGGAGAACTTTGGGTTAAGACACTGCGATCCCCACTTTCTGCCGAATTCTGGGGGCATTGCGTGTTGAGTGGCAGAACTCAACGCCGCGCTTAACCTCGACACCAGAG